>JACXGI010004312.1:0-39033 GCA_016801175.1 Esox masquinongy
TTTATTGTTAACCTATAAATCAATACATGGACTTGCTCCTACTTACCTTGCTGAAATGATCCAGCCATACATACCTACACGTAACCTTAGATCGCAAGATGCAGGCCTTTTAATTGTACCTAGAATTTCTAAACAAACAGCCGGAGGCAGGGCCTTCTCTCATAGAGCTCCACTACTGTGGAATGATTTGCCAATTAAGTTTAGAAATGCAAACTCAGTGCAAACTTTCAAGTGTCTACTAAAGACTCATCTCTACAGCATGGTCTATGATTAAGGGTAGTCTGGCCCAGGGGCATGAAAGTGACCAGAATGGCTTGATACTGTCCACCCTTGCTGTCTTGCCAGATGGGCTCTCATCGCCACTGGGATGCCCTCCCTCCAACGCCATTCAGGGGCGGAGTCACTGGCTTGTTGTTGTCTCTCTGTTGCGCACTTGTGCAATTGGGCTGTACTCTGCTGGCAATACTCGGCCCTCATTCAGGGTGGTTGCGGTTGGTGGGTGACCCTGTGGTTGATGCTTGGCAATGTGGGTGGATTGATTTCCTGCCTGTTGGGCCCTGTCTGGGGCCTCCCCCAAATAGGGCCACAGTGTCACCGGACCCCCCTGTCTCAGCCCCAAGGTCATACGCTGCTATATTATTGTGCTGGGGGAGTAGGGTCAGTTCTCCTTCTCCACTATAAATCCTTGTAGATCTAAGGAATGCATTTTCTAAATTTTCCCTGTCTCCTGCCATTTTAAACTTAGGAGGACATGAGGTCCTGGCCCACAACTGAGGAGTACCAGGCTTGAAAGACCCGTTGCTGTCCCGGTCCAAAGTCCTCCTGGTTGTGTTGAAGATCAAGAAGATACCTGACGATTTCATCTGCCACTGTGCTGACACCTCTCCGTCCCTGTGTTGTCCCTGTCCTTGTCCATCTGGTTATGCTTCCGACCTGGACTAAGTTTAAATAGACTCTGGACTCAGCTAACATACATTTTTTAATTATTACAATACGTACTCTTAATATGTTCACCCGGCACAGCCAGAAGAGGACTGGTCACCCCTCTGAGCCTGGTTCCTCTCTAGGTTTCTTCCTCAGTTTCGGCCTTCTTAGGGAGTTTTTCCTAGCCACTGAAATTCAACACTACTGTTGTTTGCTCCTTGGGGTTTTAAGGCTGGGTGTTTTGTAAAAGCACTTTGTGACAACTGCTGATGTAAAAAGGGCTCTATAAATAAATTTGATTGATTGATTGATTGTTATCATGCCCTGTGGTCATGCTCTGTTGTCTTTCGTAATTCAGTGGTGTCTCTCTATGTGCTGGTTTTAATGTAGTTTAGTGCTGTCTCTCCATGTGCTTGGTGTTAATGTACACTGCTCAGAAAAATTAAGGGAACACTTAAATCACACATTGGGTTTCGTTGAAAGAAATATATTAAAGATCAAAATCTTTACTGTACATTGTGTAATTCGGTGAGAACAAAATGACATAATGGCCAATGGAAACCAAAATCGCCCACCGATTGAGGGCTGAATTCAAACTCGCACCGAAAATCAAAGTAAACAATTGAAATCACAGGCTGTTCCAACTTTCGTGAATTTCCTCACGGCAACTCACAATGTGACTCAGTAGTGTGTATGGCCCCCACGTGCCTGTATGCACTCCTGACAACGTCTGGGCATGCTCCTGATGAGATGGCAGTTGGTGTCCTGGGGATCTCCTCCCAGACCTGGATCAGGGCATCAGTGAGCTCCTGGACAGTCTGTGGTGCTACTTGGCAGCATCTGATGCAGCAATACATAACGTCCCAGAGGTTCTCAATTGGATTCAGGTCTGGGGAACGTGAGAGCCAGTTAGTGGCATCAATGCCTTCGTCATCCAGGAACTGCCTACACACTCTGGCCACATGCATTGTCCTGTACCAGGAGGAACCCAGGGCCCACTGCGCCAGCCTATGGTCAGACGATGAGTCTGAGGATTTCATCTCAATACTTAACAGCAGTCAGGGTACGGTTGGCTAGCATATGGAGGTCTGTGCGACCATCCAAGGATATGCCTCCCCATCACTGACCCACCACCAAACCGGTCATGCTGGATGATGTTGCAGGCAGAATAACGTTCACCACGTCGTCTCCAGAATCTTTCATGGTCGGTCATGTGCTCAGTGTGAACCTGCTCTTATCTGTGAAGAGAACTGGGTGCAAATGGCAGACCTGCCAATTCTGGTGTTCTCTGGCGAATGCCAGAGATGTCAGACATAAGCACACCAGTTGCCCGCAGGAGGTCATTTTGTAGAGCTCTGGTCAGTGCTCCTCCTGTTCCTCCTCGCACAAAATAGCAGATACTGGTCCTGCTACTGGGTAAATGCCCTTCTATGGGCCTGTCCAGCTCTCCTTGTGTAACGGCCCATCTCCTGGTATCTCCTCCATGCTCTTGAGACTGTACTGCAGGGGTATTCAAATCTTACCCTACGAGGGCTGGAGCCTGCTGTGTTTCTGTTCTACCTCATCATTAACTGGACCCACCTGGTGTCTTAAGTCCCTGATTAGAGGGTTGCAATGAAAAAATGGAACTGGCTTCGAGGGCCAGATTTGAATACCCCTGCTGTACTAGGAGACAAAGCAAACCTTGCGATGGCACGTATGGATGTGCCATCCTGGAGGAGCTGGATTACATGTGCAACCTAAATGCACTGCAGGTACCTCCTCATGCTACCAGTAGTGACAAGGACACTAGCAAAACGCAAACTAGAGAAGAATCAGTCAGGAAGGATAAGGAGATGCCAATTGTCTGTGGCCACCACCTGCAAAACCATTCCCTTTTTGGGGGTTGTCTTGCTGTTGCCTCTCCAGTGCACCTGTTATCGCTTTCATTTGCACCAAAACAGATTACATTGATTCACAATCGCTTATGCTTCCTAACTGGACAAATTGAGATCCCTGAAGTTTAATTGACTTGGTGTTATACTATGATGATTACGTTCCCTTAATTTTTTTGAGCAGTGTAGTTTAGTGTTGTCTCTCTATGTGGTTGGTTGTAATGTAGTTTAGTGGTGTCTCTCCATGTGATTAGTTGTAATGTATCTTTGTTTTTACTGTGCTGTAGTCATGTGTCTTATGTCTGTTGTCTTTCTCTTTTTATTTATTCCTGATAACCATTCCCTACAGGAGGATGTGGTATCACCGTTTTAGCTAACGTGGTGTGGTGTTTAAACAATCTTTCTGAATTAAAACTCAGGTACATATATATTAAAAGTTTTACATTTTCTTTACAGTGTAACATGTTCTATCTGAACATTAGATAGAGCCAGTGAAACGTGTAACCTTTTACTGAGCAACTTGAAAGGCAATATTACCATTTTAGGCAATGTCATCTCTTGTAACTGTTCTTTTACAACTGTAATTGTTCTGACTTAAATTGACTTACATATATTAAATGTTGTTGTAATTTAAACTTCAATGTTGATCTGTCTTTTTGTTGGTCTAGTTAACCAGCCACATTTGGTGTTGCATGATGGTTCAACAAGTTATTTCAATGAATCATTGCCAACTTAAAAATGTTTTTTCCAGTTATAGAATTTTAGCCATCCTGTCTACATTTTTTTACACTACAGAATTAGAGAAAACCGATATAAATGGTGATTTTTCAATGTAGGATGCTTTTTCTAAGTTTAGAATACTTATGAAGTGGGAAGGGGATGTGTACAGCTTTTATCCATGACAAGGTGTCTTAGTTTAAATGTACCTTTAAAATGTGTTATCTAGTTGATGTTAAATTTGTGTGGGATGGGGGGTCATTTCGCAGGCACCAGGGTTGTGTGTGTGTGTGTGTGTGTGTGTGTGTGTGTGTGTGTGTGTGTGTGTGTGTGGCGATCATTAATGCAAAGAGACTAATCTAGTTAAGTTTAGCTCTATAACACATAGACTACTAGCAAAAATAAAGTATAATCAACAAAAGTTAAGAGCATACTGTAACAAATCGTTTAAACTGTAAAAAAAAAAAAACACTTTCAGTAAATCCAAAGACATGTAGTGCACTTCACGTGATCAAAACGTGAATGAGGTTGGGTGATGGACTATTTAAGAGTCGACAACGATTTAAACAAATGCCCGTGGTAACGACAGAGCAGTAACGACCGCAAATCCGAAGTAGTCAACAACTCCAACGACATAAACTTACAGGAAATGCAATACCAAATGCACATTGTAACAACAAAACTGACGACAATGCAGACGACATGCACAACAACATCGACCATTTGACCAAAAACATAGACATAACAGTGGACATTTTTTTTGGCTTAAATGCTACCTCATAAATTACAAGGCCAAGTTGACCCTCCAGTGGTTACAGCAGAAAAAGGTGAAGGTTCTGGAGTGGCCATCACAGTCTCCAGACCTTAATATCATCGAGCCACTATGGGGAGATTTCAAAAGTGCGGTTCATGCAAGACGACCAAAGACTGGTCTTTGCCTGCTCACTCATGTTTTCTTTACAAATGGTACATATATTACCAATTCTCCAAGGGTATGCAAACTTTTGAGCACAACTGTAGAACACATGAAATCAGAGGAATGCAATTACCTTATAACATTAACCAAGTTTATTGAACAATTTATTTTAGTCTTTGCTTAATGATGCTGTTTTGACCAAAAATAGTACATTGGTTATTGACAAATATAGATTATTATTGACAATTACCTCTCATCCACTCTGTAAGGCAAGAGCCTGCAAGACATATACAACAGGCAGTCTGTCTATTAAGTGCCTTGGCTGTGAAGTATGAAAAAAACGTCAAATAAAAAGTCCCAAACCTACAATAGTGTGCAACATGTTTCAGCGTCGTCAAGGTAACATAATAAAGTGGCTGTCCCATTACTATTTATAGCATTTTGAGCCCTTGCAGCCTCTTGCACTCAATCACTTACCATGTGACGTCATTTAAGTCTGTGAGGGTTCAGGGCTTAGAGTTTAGGGGGGACTTTGGGATTGGGCCTTACACCTGAAGTTACCTGGATAAGCCAGTTATCTCACTTCGTAGTACAGCCCTCAGGTGTATATATATATATTGAGATCATGTGATAGATCATGTGACACTTAGATTCCATACAGGTAGACTTTATTTAACTAATTGTGTGAATTCTGAAGGTAATTGGTTGCATCAGATCTTATTTAGGGGCTTCACAGCAAAGGGGGTGAGTGCATATGCACGCACCACTTTGTTTTTTTTGTCTTTTGAATTTTTTGAAATTTTTTTTTGTATGTCCATTACATGAAATCCAAATATAAATCCATTTAAATTACATGTTGTAATGCAACAGAATACAAAAAATGCCAAGGGGGTGCAAGGACAAATTTGAACACATTTTAAATTTGTGATTAATCGCAATTAACTACAGAAGATTATGCAATTAATCTAATATGTACAGACAGGTGACAAATTAAAGAAAAAGCTTGGACAAATGAGTGAAAGAACATAATGAATGCAGATGCTTCCATACAGGTGTACTGCATGATACAATTAGTAATTAACATCCTATCCTGCTCTGTGGTGTGTATAAAAATGCTGGGCAGACTCGGTTGATGCTGATTTTGAATCAAGATGGCAAAAGGAAAAGATGTAAGTGATCTAAAGAGGGTTTATTGGTTCAGTAGGAGGTTAGGAGGTAGGAGGTTCAGTAACAAAGACTGCTCAACTAACTTGTTTTTCAATAGGAACAGTGAGTAAAGTGACATCTGCATTTAGGTCTTTGGGAAGACATCTGTAAATACGATTGGAAATTGTGGTTGACAGCGCACATTAATTGACCGTGAGGTTCTTGCATTACTGGGCGATATAAGGAAAAACAGAAGAGCAACTATTTCCCAGGTGATGTCAATGCAGGACGTGATCAGAACCGAGTGCATATGTGGCGTACACCAAGAGAACGGTACAGGCCTGAATGCTTGACCCCTACAGTGAAGCAGTCTGGAGGCTCTTATGCAGTCGGGGGCATTTTCCTCACATGGTTTTTGTCCGCTAGGGCAACTGCAAATCATGAATTAATTCTTAGTGATTCTGAGCTGTTCTGGAGGCTTGTGGTGACCAAACAACGTACTTAGACACTTTATGTTGTTTGTTCTTTTAGTTTGTCACCCATTTGTGTGTATATATATATATAAATATAAATATATATATATATATATATATATATATACACAGTATATATTAAATGTGAAAACTGTTGTGCTGATTAAAGAAGCAATAAAACTGGCCTTCTTCAGACTAGTTCAGTATCTGGAGCATCAGTGTTTGTGGGTTTGATAACAGGCTCAAAGTGTCCCGAAACAAAGAACTTTCTTCTGGAACTCGTCATTCTATTCTTGTTCTAAGAAATGAAGGCTATTCCATGTGAGAAATTGCCAAGAAACTAAAGATCTCGTACAACAATTTGTACTACTCCCTTCACAGAACGGCAGAAATGGGCTCTAAACCAGAATAAGAAGAGGAGTGGGAGGCCACAGTGCACAACTGAGCAAGAGGGCAAATACGTAAGAGTGCCTAGTTTGAAAAACAAATGCTCCACAGATCCTCAACAGGCAGCTTCATTAAATACTACCTGCACAACACCAGTCTCAACATCAACAGCGAAGAGGTGACTCCAGGATGCTGGCCTCCTATGCCATTTCCAGCTACAATTGTCATTTACAACCTTAAAAATGCCTACACTGTATTTCAGATCAATTTGATGTTATTTTAATGGAGAAAAAAACATTTTCTTTCAAAACCCTTACCCACTTTGATGTTGACTTTGAATGACAAGGACATTTCTAGGTGACCCCAAACTTTTGAACAGAATTGTACATTTAGTCGATGTTTGTCCATACATTTTCTTGGGTTGCCTATGATTGTAGCATGCATGTTTTTAAAGTAAATACATATTTTTTGGTGACTTAGTAAAGACCAAAAAAATTGTTTGTGTTTTGTTTATTTCCAATATATACTGTACATTAGCTACAGTTGCAAATTTACAGATGAAAAACATTTTTCCCCTTACACTCCCATAGGTAGTAGACATTAGTAAGAATTAGTCTTACCTCGAAACTAACTGATCCATTCTTGTTAGTGTCAAAGGCCTCAAACAGGAAATGAGCATAAGCACCTGAATCTGAAAGCACAGATTCAGATTTCATCAATCAAATCTATCTGGCACAATCTCATACAAACAATGCCTCAAAACAAATAGATTCATCTATTTGGATCAAGATATTTTCTTAATGTAACTTGATTGAACACATTGTGAACAAATCAACATAATTTTAACCATGGCACTTTTCACATCTGACAGGATGTGGTGAGAGTTGTTTACTCCATCTTCAACCTAAATGTCACTTTAAAAAGATCAGTGGGATTTTCCTATGGTGAGTATTTTGTGATTATTGTCTAGCCTCATTACAGAAACAGGCTGAGATTTGGCCTCCAGTTCACATCTTCCCAAGCGGTTCTGTTTTTTTTACATTTCTTGCTCAACCAGGACATTTTCGCCGCAACCTATGCACTTAGAGGAGAGCTCATTATTTGGACTAAAACACAGGTTGAGCTTGCACATGCCTGAACCACCAAAAGTAGACGCTAGAGGGTGATGAGGCAAGGAAACCCTGTCTGACATCCATCCCACCAACCCCACACTGATTCAATTTGCATCGCCCTCTGTGAGATTCTTGGGCATTGTTAGTATGCAAGCTATTTTACTTTTAGGGTGAATAATATATTTAAAAACACTTGTATCTTGTGCTTGTGGTCTTGTATTTATGGGTAAGAAGGCAAAAATTAAGGTTAAAAGTTGAGTAACTCACCTCCCTGGGGGAAAAATTGGGAGTAGATGGTTTTAAAGGTCTCCTCATTGACCACCCCACATGGACACTCCTGCAAATAACAACCCAAATAAAGAAAACACACAGAGTAAGAATACAAGACTACCACAAAAAAGCACAGCTTTAGAGAAAAAGCACTTGACCACAACATAGATAAATTCAGTTCTCTAGCCTCCATTATCACAATTCCCATACTCTCTCCTCTGAACATCACCAGACTCACATTCTTAAAACCCCTGTAGAGAACTTGCAGTTCCTTCTTGGTGAACTTGGTTTGCTCCTGTAGTTTGTCCAGCCCCTCCGGTCGATGGCACACCGTCGACAACTCAAAGTCATCCTCTACGCTGTCTGTAGGACACAGAGGGGAATGTTGATGAAACCTACAGACCATTGCAAACATTTTAATGAGCACTAGTTATAACAATAGGGGCTTAAACACAACCAGCTATATGAATATTAATGATTGATGTTGGAAATGTCATAATACTGTTTGCGGATATAACCTTTACAAGATCAAATAGCTTGATAAGGAATTGTTTTATTAATGCTCCATTGCAATTCTTCTTAATTGAAAAGCACAGAGAGGGGTAGTCTTCAAAACCAGCATTAGAAAACCAAAAATATGAATATGACATGAGATTCCTGAAAAAATAAATATAGGGAGAGGTGAATATATTAACCTAATGTACTCATCAACAATAACTTGCAGTAAACGTAGTGGGAGCCCTACAAAAACAGTGAAACGACAAAAGCCATCAGATCATCCACCAACATGATGAATTAATCCACTCCCTTCCCATCCATTTTTCTCTCCTCTAATCCCTCTCCCTCAATATCTTCCTCCATCCAAAATTCATTCATCCCAAGAGGGAAAGCAGGGGTGACTCTTTCTCCACATATTGCCTTTGCACAACAGCCACAGAGCAAATCAGACAGAAATAACATTGTTCCCCTGTCCACTCAAACAGTCCAATGATGCTGAGTCAAAGATATTGTGCCCTTATGTGTGTGTGTGATTGTTTGTGTGTCTTTTTCTGTGCACATAATAAGTGCCTGGGTATACAATCATTACTGCATGGAGAGTTTAGGGAGAGAGGGTATGTGACAGGAATAAAGCTGTGTGTTTTCTTTAGCACTGGTTAGATGAACTCTCTGAGGCGATGTTTGCAAGGGCAAAGACAATAAAGGGCCTCTTCTCCTGGTCTCGCCGGCAGGAATGCCCAGTTAAATAGTGATAGTGTGTGCTAGTGTGCGCCTGTGTTTGTGTGTGAAAAAAATTTAGGATTCACTTGCATTGACTGACTGAAGCAGCAACTGTTGGTGTACAGCAGGGCAGCAGCTTGAGGAACCTCTGTTTAATAGTCATTTTATTTTTGATGTTGGGAGTGTTACCTGGAATCACCAACCATAGCAGAAGTTAGACATGAACACACGGACAGAAATGTGTCAAACACACAGACCTCCACACTCGGACACGTGTGCTCACAGCAACATGCAACTTATTTGAAGTCGGGACGAAGGTCTCCCATAGAATGAGCAGTTTGATATGCTGACCTGGCTTTTCTAGCTTGGACGTCCATTTCAACTGTAGCTCACACCACCATATATGACCAACACAAAATGCCAGTTTCACGGACCCAGGTTAAGCCTAGTCCTGGACCAAAAACAATCAGCTTGATTTTTTTTGTCCAGGACTAGGGTTAGTGCATCCATAAAACCAGCCCAAAAAGAAATATTGAATACCTAGTATGAAGCCATTAAAACCACACAGATAGACTACAGTGGACTGAGGTAAGTGAATGGCAAACAGAGAATCTCTAAATGTTTCTTCTGAGGTGGGAATATTAGTTGATGTTATATACCCTAGACCAGGGTTCGGCAAAAGACGGCCCGTGGGACAAAACTGTCCCATCAGCAATAATATCTGGCCCGCGGCTTGATTATTTTGACAGCGGCTGTTGCTGAAATAGATCTCAGTCATGACAGCAACATTTACTCACATAAACACTTCCTCTTTAGTGATTTTGCCAACAAAATAAAAGTGCAAGAAAGTTTTTTGCAACAATGCTTTATTTGGAGTTGAACTGAGAGTTTTTACTTTGAAAAGTTCTGAACTGCATTCAATTGTGGCTTGCTTGACACACCTCTTCAGTACAACTTCAGTGCAAATAAGACACATCGGCTTTGCATTCACAAAACTTGGTAACATAGTTGTCTTTCCATTCATCTTTGAATGCCCTATTTTCGCTGTCAACTTTCCTCTTTAGACTCTTTGATAGTGCCATTTTGTGTATACAGCTAGCTTAAATGTTTAGCTCTGCACACAACAGTGTAGCCTAACTCCAGCACGCAAACAATTAAAAAATGCAATGTAGTACATGAGGATGCAAAGGAATATTTCTGAGAGTAAAAGTAGGCTATGTCAAATAATTATTACAATAAGTTAAGGTCCGATGTGTAACAAAGAAGCAAATTAAAATGATACACATTTATTATTCACAATATAGAAAGAGGAAATAAAACATAGGTCGTTAAAAGCATGAATCTAACAGGCCATTAATGGGCTTATTCAAGTCCTCTTATTTCTTGAGTTATGTTTATCCATTACGCATTTCCCACATATGTGTGTCTTAGAAAAGTGGTCTGTGTTGCAAGTTGGTGAATGAATACACTTGCCGGGTTTGGCCTACGTGTCAGTAGTACTGTATTAAGTAATCCAGCACAGAACCCAGACACCGTCACACAACTGTGGCTTTTTTTTCTGACTGTCCTACTGGATTTAACCACAAGGTAACCACAGCTGAATAAGCAGTTACAAAAGACAGTGTAACAATCTGTAACAGGCAATTCTAGTTGCATTTTTCATCAAATAATTTCTTAAATTATCCTTTGACTATGTTCTGGCCCACCATCTAGTAGCTGAAAAAATTGGCCCGCTGCCAAACTTATTTACTGAACCCTGCCCTAGACTGTCAGTACAATTGTTCACTTGTAGTTATCATGCACACAACACATGAGTTGCATGGTCCTGTGTGACTCAGATACAGTGGTAGATGATGGTGCTTGCAACGCCAGGATTGTTGAGGTCAATGTGGGGTCATGTATACTACAAACGTATTTGTCTACAGTATCTACCGTATCCATCCATCAATTAATCTCTTGAATGTATAACATCAGATCTGGTCTTATCAAAGTGTTACACCAACACTCAATACCAAATACACCCAGTGCTATCACAGTGCTACACCAAGACACAGGCAGCACCAATCAGACATGATCTTATCCCAGAAAAGTCCTATCGTATCTGTATGTGTCCTGAAAGTTAACTCAGCAAGAAGAAAAAGAGACTTACACCTTCCCCTGCTTCTTTGTGATAACAGCAACTCCACACCTTCTAGTACAGCTCCAACAGTGGGAGGGATAAAGGCCATATTGGAGATGGCTATTTAATTACTCCTGGACTCTGTTTATCTGTCTCCCTGTTTTTTTCATTCAGTCTGTGCTGTGCTGGTCACTACGATTATGTTGACGCCACTAGAAGGCTGACCAGGTGGTCCATTAGACGATGAGATCAGTTCACCTCAATCAAAATATATTTAACAAGTTCAGCCCCAGATAGCTCTCCGCCACAGGTCACGTGTGATGTGTATGCACTTGAGATAGAGGAGTGGGGTCGGCGAACAGAGACTATTCTTATTTGTACTCTAATTGTCGTTATAGTCACGGTTAATATTAAATAGCATTCCTAATGTTATTGCATGCATAGAATGTAACAACTTTCCATGTCAAATATGTTTATTGAATATACACAGTATATATAAGAGAAAGAGAGTGATAGGGTGTGAGACAGGATGTGAGAGTGTGTGTGTTGGCAGGGTGTCTCACTTTGTTCACATTAGCTTTCCATTGCTTTCTGTCATCTGTCATCTGGTAGCCTGAAGGTCCCACGACAGCCTATTCAACATATGATCTCTCTGTTTACCTCTTTCCTTGTGATCAAGCTTACAAAATAGCAACAAAATCATATGGCCCCCAGGACTGAGTTACATAAGACAATGCAAGGTTTCTAGCTTACCGTCACGGTACACAAACATACACTGATGAGCCAAAACATTTTGACCACTCACAGGTGAAGCGAATAATGTTGATCATCTCTTAACGAGGACATATGTCAAGGTCTGGGTAGATTAGATGTTAAGCATACAATCAGCTCTCATAGTCAACGTGTAGGATGCAGGAGAAATGGGCAGGAGTAAAGGCCTGAGTGACTTTGACAAGGGCCAAATTGTTATGGCCAGATGACTGGGTCAGAGCATCTCTAAAACGGCAAGGCTTGTGGGGTGCTCCTGGTCAACAGTGTTGAGTACCTACCAACAGTGGTCTGAAGAGGGACAAACCACAGACCAGTCAGTGCCCACGATGACCCCCATCCACCGTTGAAACCGCCTATAATGGGAACGTGAGCGTTGGAACTGTACCTTGGAGCAGTGGAAGAAGGTCGCCTGGTGAGATGTGTCCCATTTTCAGGTGTACGGCCTTGTACGTGTGCCCCGTTTACCTGGGCAAGTGATGGCACCAGAATGCACTGTGGGAAGATGACAAGCTTGTGGAGGGAGTGTGATGCTCTGGGCAATGTTCTGCTGTGAGACACTGGGTCAGAGCATTCATGTGGATGTCAATTTGACACGTGCCACCTACTTAAACATCGTTGCCGACCAGGTACAGCCCTTCATGGCAATGATATCCCCGGATGGCAATGGCCTCTTTCAGCAGGATAATGCCCTTTGCCCCACCGAGTGAGAATGGTTCCACCTCGCAACTTACAGGACTTGAAGAATCTGCTGCTAATAACTTGGTGCCAGATACCACAGTTACCACAGGATACCTTCAGAGATCTTGTAGAGTCCATGCCTCAGTGTGTCGGTGCTGTTTTGGGGGCACGCGGAGGACCAACAGCATATTAGAAAGGTGGTCATAATGTTTTGGCTCATCAGTTTATATATAGTATATACACTACCATTCAAAAGTTTGGGGTCACTTAGAAATTTTGTTGTTTTTCATGAAGACGCATGAAGTATGAATAGGAAATATAGTCTTTGACAAGGTTAGAAATAATGATATATAATTGAAATAATGTATTGGTGCCAGAAACCACAGGACACCTTCAGGGATCTTGTAGAGTCCATGCCTCGGCGGGTCGGCATTGTTTTGGCGGCACATGTAGGACCAACAGCATGTTAGGCAGGTGGTCATAATGTTTTGGCTCATCTGTGTATATACATACACTATGAGTGAAATAAGTTTCATAAGTAATATGAAAAAGCTATTTAAACAAGAAAGAAAAACAAAGCAAGCCTAGTTAAGCCGTGGGTAGAAATGACTGTGGTAAGCCAGGGAGGGGGCTTGATGAGCAGCTATTTACAGGCCAAGTCTAGATACCTAGTAGTCAGTAGGCATATGTTTTGGTTAATTAGCATAACTTTATAACACAAGAACAGACAAGCATTTTAATGATATTGCAATACCATATTGGCGTCCTCCTACATTCTAGCCAAGCATTATAAAATAGGTTGGTCTGTAGGGAACGATGCAATAAACATGCATTTAATTTGGAGATTGTATTTTTAGCATAAAACAGTGATGTCGCCATGTTAGGCATATCATTTGAAATAAAATCTCAAAATAATCGTAGGGCAGACTGGGGTAAGTTCAGCCAATTACATTGTTTCACCTCCTACAAACATTAAAACAATAACACTATAACTGGTTGTTTCTACACTGCTAAAAGTCACCTTTAAGACAGTTAGGAAATTTGAATACAAAACAGTCCTATTACTTTATTAAAGGAACAATCTCGGGTTTAACCGGGCTAATCCCCGGCCCTTAAAGAGCCAGGTGGGGCCATACCATGGCACCTTTGGTTATGAGAATTCGGCCTACAACGCTATATAATGAAAATCAGGGAAACAACAGGTATTATGCAGCATTCTTGAATATTTTATTTTATTCAAGAGCAGTCATTTTTATTATTACATTTACACAGGCAGCCCAATTCTGATCATGTAATTTTGACCAATCAGATCAGCTATTTTGTCCAAATGAGGTAAAAGCAGCCAGGAAATCTTTTTTTTTATGTGTGTTATGTGTTAGAAATAATTGAGCTAATGTCTCATGACATCTATGAGATTACATTATGCAATGACAGATGGCAAGAGTGCTTTTCTACAAAAAGTAAAATAATAAATAAATTGTCATGCAGTTTTACATTGAAATATTATTTGATACACCAGAAATGTAACCATTTGTTCAACTTTCCCCCAAGCCTTTGGCTCATCTTGCCCCACAGCCACCACTTTGGAAAAAAGTGCCTAGCTTAGCAACTGAGGGCTGATCTTTTGCAAAACAATGCACGTTTTTATACACTGGCAATTCAACATGTATGATGTATATTTTTAGACCTGGATAGATTTGCTTTGGTTTATCAGTCATTATACCTGACGTAAAAAAAAATACTTTGAAAATCAAAAAACATTTTTTGGGGTAAAAAAGAACCATAACATTTTTCCCATGCGCCTTTCTTCATCACTACAATTTGGAAATTGTGTTCTTCCTGAATATATGGTCACATGGCAAAATTTTATACAGTGGTCATGGGGTGCGTCAACTTACCCACTGGCTCATTTTACCCCTATCTCCCCAATTTGCAAGCTATTATTTCTGGCTTGGCTTACTGCTATAGGTGGTTTCAGACAGCAAGCAGTGGACTGGGCTGCACATTTTTAATGAAGCCTTTGTGGTGAGAGGAATTCTACCCAGGTGGAGTCAGCAGTGCCCATGAACCCCGCTCGGCAAGCGGGGAGAATAGATAACATTTCTGGAGGACAAAAATGGTGGAGAAACTATCCCCTGTTAACTTGCTTTTGTCAGTTGGCGACAACATTGACAATGCAGTCAACATGGTCATGCACTTCATCCTACAACACCTTGATAATGCAGAACCGAATTTAATAGCTTAACAGCAGAGTTTACAAAAAAGATCACCACAATAACAGTGAATAACAAACAAGCTAGCCTGCTTACCATGTTGCCCCAAAGCTACCTAGCTAACGTTGAATTGAATTGACCTGGTCCAACATGACCAGCAACGAAAATGGTTGTACAAATTCTAAGTACTGAAATTATGACACCTTGCTACATAACTATCTAAATGAAACAGATGATTTCATTTTGATATGTTTTTTGTTGTTGTCATTAACTAACTTTTTTTCTGACCAGCATTCCCAGTAAAAACATGATTTCATATAGATAGCTATACTGTATGTTTCAAAGGTCTGTAAACAGGACCGCATGTGTTGTGAATTTCTTGCTATATTTTGGATAATTCTGCCGTAAGTCTCGTTCTACAGGAATAGTATGGGGAGGTACTGAAATTATTACTATTACGAAGTATTGGCGCGATTTTGATGCTGTTGGGAATGCCCATGTCAGTTATTTTCCCTGACTGATAACATTCCGGAATGACGGCCTGTCTTTTAGACAATTAGCTAGATTTCATTTTATTAACAAAATAGGGGACTGCACATTCTCGAAACATTTTGATAAATGTCTGTAAATTGTGCTTGTTGCTAGCTAGTAAACTCCAATGAGGTCAGCACCATTGTTCAGCTGTTTTGAAACAGCACTAGGCTTTTAGCTCGAGGCCGGAAGTTTGCCGATGTTGTGAGGTAATGCAATAATTATTAAAAAAATAGTTCAGTTTCACGTAGAACATAACCATTGATACAATGCTCATTTTGGCACAATTCTTTCAGGAGAACATATGGAGACCTATATCAATACACCACAGCCTACCCATTTTGGAAAACCGAATGTATCATATATTTTGAACGCTACATCAGTTGCCCCGTTCAATTCCATTTTAGCCTAGAGAGAGACTGCAGGAAAATTTGGAAAAATTCTAAACTGAAATACTTTACGAAAAACAATGTCTCTATGAACTAGGATCATGCTAGATAATCTGTAAATAGGCCCCAGGTTAAAAAATAACTAACCTTTCCTTTAACACTTGTACATTTTCTCTGACTCTGACACTGCTTTGCAAAGTCTGGTAAGGGCGTTTTCAGTTGCTACATGTACACATCTACCTTGGGAACCTCATTGCTGCTATCCCTGTATTTCAGCTGGACCTGCACCTTCAATTTGCCTTAATTGCACATTTTGAATTGTCATTTGTACATGCATTTGCCTAAAAATGCACATCTGTACATCCCACCTGTCACATACATTATACTTAATACTTGTAAATGTTCTGCCCTCTTCAATTTGCACTTTTGGTTAGATGCTAACTGCATTTTGTTGTACTGTACTTGTGCTGTTCAATGACAGTAAAGTTGAATCTAATCTAATCAACCTCCTCTGACTGGTCAGTCTCCACCACTGCACTGTCTATCTCCTCGTGCTGCTGAAAAAAACACCAAAGCATCAAATTAAACTAGTATTAATTTTACATTAAATTTAAATTAACTACCACAACACATAATATGAGCCCAAATTCATCCTATTGCACATTTCTATTTTTGTACATAATAACCCAACTATTAAAACTAAATGGCCATCAATATATTTCATTTGTATTTATTTACTCAGATGTACAGTTGTGCTCAAAAGTTTGCATACCCTTGGAGAATTGGTAATATATGTACCATTTGTAAAGAAAACATGAGTGAGCAGGCAAAACATGTCTTTTATTTCGTATGGGATTCACATTCAACTGTAGGTCAACAAAATGGCACAATCATAAAACAAAACATGGCAACAAAGAAAAAAATGAACTGACCGCTGTTCAAAAGTCTGCATACCCTTAGTTCTTAATACTGTGTATTGCCCCCTTTAGCATCAATGACAGCGTGCAGTGTTTTGTAATAGTTGTCTATGAGGCCCCAAATTCTTGCAGGTGTGTAGCTGCCCATTCGTCTTGGCAAAATGCATCCAGGTCATGCCAAGTCTTTGGTTGTCTTGCATGTACCACACGTTTGAGATCTCCCCAGAGTGGCTCGATGAGACTGTGATGGCCACTCCAGAACCTTCACCTTTTCTGCTGTAACCACTGGAGGGCCAACTTGGCCTTGTGCTTTGGGTCATTGTCGTGCTGGAAAATCCAAGAATGTCCCATGCGCAGCTTTCATGCAGAAGAATGCAAATTGTCTGCCAGTATATTCTGATAACATGCTGCATTCATCTTGCCATCAATTTTCACAAGATTCCCCATGCCTTTAGAGCTCACACACCCCCAAAACAACAATGAGCCACCACCATGCTTCACAGTGGGGATGGTATTCTGTTCACTATAGGCCTTGTTGACCCCTCTCCTAACATAGCGCTTATGGTTGTGACCATAAAGCTCTATTTTGGTCTCGTCACTCCAAATTACAGTGTGACAGAACCTGTGAAGCGTGTCAAGTTGTTGTCGGGCATATTGTAACTGGGGGCAGTAAAGGCTTCTTTCTGGCAACTTCACCATGCAGCTCATTTCTGTTCAAGTATCGTCGTATTGTGCTCCTTGAAATAACCACACTTTTTCCAGAGCAGCCTGTGTTTCTCCTGAGGTTACCTATGGGTTTTTCTTTGTATCCCGAACAATTCTTCTGGCAGTTTTGGCTGAAATCTTTCTTGGTCTATCTGACCTTGGCTTGGTATCAAGAGATCCCTGAATTTTCCACTTCTTAATAAGTGATTGAACAGTACTGACTGGCATTTGCAAGGCTTTGGATATTTTTTATATCCTTTTCCATCTTTATAAAGTTCCATTACCTTGTCACGCAGGTCTTTTGACAGTTATTTTCTGCTCCCCATTGCTCAGTATCTAGCCGGCTTAGTGTATCCACGTGAGAGCTAACAAATTCATTGACTATTTATATACAGACACTAATTGCAATTTAAAAAGCCACAGGTGTGGGAAATTCACCTTTAATTGCCATTTTCACCTGTGTGTGTCACCTTGTGTGTCTGTAACTGGGCCAAACATTCAAGGGTGTGTAAACTTTTGATCAGGGCCATTTGGATGATTTCTGTTATCAAAATGATTTAAAAAGAAGCCAAACAACTATGTGATAATAAATGGCTTCATATGATAACTATCCTTAAATAAAAGACAGTTTTTTTGCATGATCAGTCATATTTTTAAAATCAATGCCAACATTTCACAATTTCTGCCAGGGTATGCAAACTTGTGAACACAACTGTATACACTTATAACCTTTAATGTATGTAATAAATATCCAAATTTATTTACTTACATTCTTTTGCTTCTTTATGGCAGTCATTTTATATCAGTCATTCTAGAGTAGGTCTCATTGGTCTGCTTCAGAGAGAAAGCCTCGTTCAGAGTGAAGAAATCCTTTTTCAAAGATGTCTGGATGTTGTTCTAAAAATCTTTCTATCATGTCATAAGAGCTGTTCCACCTTGTGACAATGTCTGTGATCAACCTGTGTTTTGGTAGCTGGAGCAGATCTTGTTTGTTTTTTAGCTGGTGACTGTCTATGGTGCTGCGTCTGAAAAAGGTTGTAACATGTCTGATCCTGCCGAGTAGTCGCACCACTGTTGGCAGTTTCAGTGCTTTCTGTGAGGCGAGATTCAGGCAGTTTGCAAAACACTACGTGGGTCATGTCTGCTAGTCCAGCCGTGACATTCATATTGGAGGCATTGTCTGTTACAATGATGGGATCTTTCGCTTCCAAACTCCATTCAGTAACTTCCTCCTTTAGCAACCCTGCGATGTTCTCTCCTGTGTGGCTGTCATGCATCGCTCTTGTTTGTAGCACATACGAGTCCAGCTTCCACTCATTCGTTATGTGATGCACAGTTATGGTTATGATTTTGTGGCCCTCGATGCCCAAGCATCACATGTCAAAGAGACTCCAGCACCATAATTTTTACCTCATTGTACAACTTGGGCACTGCGATGTCAGTGATGTGTTGTTGGGAGGGTAGGGTGTATCAAGGCTCCATTGTATTCACCATATTACTGAAGCCTTCATTCTCTACAACACTGAAAGGGCGCATATCTTTGAAAATTAAATAAAGTAGTGACTGAGTTATTTTGGTTGCACGAGTTGAGGTCGGTGGTAACTTCGGTGTGTGAACTTGATCCAGAGTTGAGAGGGATCCACTCACGGAACGTTAGCCATTAGCTGTACCTCACCATGGTGTCTTGCTAAGCGTGCTCTCATATTCGTTGTGTTCCCCAAGTGTTTGATTTTAGCATGGCACATTTTACAAACGGCATGGCTCTTATCAAACTCCAAAGTGCCTTCTTTATTGTGGAAGCCAAAATGAGCCTAGACATCAACTTTGTAAGTCACGGGTGCCGGTCTAATTATCTCAGATTCAGCCATTGGTGGTGACACGTTATTAGTCAGCTAGCTAGGTTTCCTTATGTTTGCTAAGTACCCTTCTTTCCTGTCTCAGTTTATGTTTTTACGTTGGAGTGGAAGAGTCAAACGGCTGAAGATCCAACACTCCTATCTAGCGGTCGGGTTTTTAAAAAGAACACAAAATGAACCACTGCCACAAATCTTTGCATGTAAACTATCAATAAAAGAGTTCTTGAGAATCGATACAGTATTGCAAAACATAATATTGCAATTCTCAAGTGAATAGATATTTTATTACACCCCTACTGTATGTAGCTACTGATGTTTGTAGCCAGCTTATCCTCTCGCTAATCTTTCTTTTACCTGACCAGATTTGATACCAGGTCTACTGGGTGGCAGTCTGTGTCTCTAACCACTACGCTATTCAACACTGGGTAGTCAGTCAGCGACATTCACTCTACTTCGCCAGCTCAACTTACGTGTTCTGGCAACAAATGGACCCTATTCTCTCAAGTCAAAGAAATTCTGGAAAGCAATCGTTGTTCCATGTCTTTTCACCAACCTCAACTTTGTATACCATTGAGGGTACACATTCACAAACCACCTTGGGGAAAAACGTGTGCACTATCACTCCTTAACTGCCTCCATCCATCAATCCATGGAATCAGTCCCGCATTAATAAAATGATTCAAGTCCACAGCTCGTTAAGCTCAGGGAAGAGCGAGAGAGGGACTGAAAGATGCCAGAGCTATTTTCACTTTGCATCTCCCAAACCACCAACACATGCACTACCCAAACACATGGCGCACGCACACACACACACACACACACACACACACACACACGTATACTGACAAACAAAAAGAGACCCACATTGACAGACACACTTACACACAGGATGTACATGCATATGAGGCTTCCATACCCAAGGAGCCATAAAGGTTCAGCTGACACACCTGAGGATGAGGAGAAATCAGGTCATAATGATTGACTATGTTTGATTGAGTTCTCTACAGTAGCTTGCAAGGCCCAGTTTGACACCCCAGCTTGTGACACCCATCTTCTGAGATTAAATTACACACACACACACACACACACACACACACACACACACACACACGCTCCATTAGCTGTCCAACAACCAATTAAAGAGTTAATAAAGGCCACCATTTATCAGACATCTGGAGGTTTAGTCTTATTGCAGTGTGCAGAAGTTCCCTCCATCAATAAAACACCAAAATATTTCTCATAGTTTACTATATATTTTATATATATAGTAGTTTACTATATAATAGTTTACTATATAATATATATATTTTATATATAGTAAAGATATATACTATATATACTATATATCTTTCCCATCTTCTCGCACTTCCTCATCATTTTTAACACTTGCTCCTGGTCCTCATGGCCCTAGTCATGCCCTTCCTTAACCCATCCACAGCTATCCCTCTCCTTATCTCACACTTTCCAGTCCATGGACCTTATCCTCAGCCTGATTATCACCCTCTTCCCAACGGTTTGCATCCTTCTTACATTTACCCAGAGACACTTACTGGAGCAATTAGGGTTAGTTGTCTTTATCAAAGACAGAAGGACATATTTTCTATCTTCTGATCTCTTAGAGGTTTTGTTTGCCACTTGTTCCCAGTCTCTACTTCAGTCCCCAGCCCAGAACCTGCTCTTTGTGCACAAGATGTTGAAAAAACATAGAAAATACAACTTTGTGATAGATGAAAAGTAATGAAAAAGACATGTCTGGGTGAGAACACATTGAAAAGATTAAAAGACTACTTTCTGGATGAAATTATGCTCAAGAGACATCTTTCTGATTGAAAAAACTTTCAACATTTTGCCTTCTCTCCTACCCTCATCCTTCCATAAGCCTGTCTGTAACTTCATCCTGACCTCTGTCTTGTTCCCAACCGCTATAGACTTGTATCTTACCTTCTCCGGAGAAGTCAATGAGGCCAAGAAAATGCATCAGTTTGAAAGAGCTACAGACCACCAGGAGTATTCCCATGGTCTGCATCCCCTCCATCTCCCACACTTCACGGAACAACAACAGATGCATGCCAGCACACTGTTCCAGAGCGAGAGAGCTCTGTTCCCTTATTTTTCTCTCCTCAGTCTATCCTCGCCGTTCCCCCTTTAGTAGATAACTCCTCCAGTCCAGCAGTCGCATTTGCATCCCTCCGTGCACCTCGTTCACCTTCTAGTTCAATCTCCCACTATCTTCCAGCAGAAAGCCATGATGTATGTTTACTGAGACGTGACAATGAGTGGATTTTATATCCCTCTGTACACTCGGTATGTAGTAAGGAGCTTTGACTGTAGAGATGACTGACTGTAGAAGCAGCCCTGTGAAGGAAAGCTCACACGTGATTGTCTACAATAGCCTTGATGCCTCAGATGATCTGGATGCAGTCCTCTGTAACTGTCCTCTGATTTGACCCAGTCACGCAGGCTCGTTGACACTGATCGATTGCCCCTCGATCTAGCTAATGATTGTTCGATAAAGAAAGAACTCTCCAACGTCTTTTGGTAGCTAACCTTAGAGATGTTCCTCTACAGGTCTAAAGTTTTTTATTCTCACTTTTATCTATCTACACACTCCTCCTGTCCTGCTAAGTTTCTCTTCGTTTGTAATTGGGTCAAAAGCGTGAGTTTGGATAAAATGGAGGAAAGAGAGAGGAGAGAGTGAGGAGAGGGGATTTAACAAATTGAGCTTGGACAGGGAGGAAAATGGGAGGAAAGGATGGAGGAGTCTAGGGAGGAGAGAAGAGAGGTGTGAACAGGAGGAGGAGAGAGAACCATGACGCACAGCTGGGCCTCACACCACACAGGCAGCTGTGGCCAAAGTCTAAGTTGGGGCTCTCATTCCTGTGAGTGAGTTCCTCGCATCTACGCAATCAGACGTGGAGACAGATGTGCAAGCAAACTGTACATGATGTCACTGGTTGAAATCGGACTCCTGGTGAATCACATCTCTGCAAAGGCACCAGGCTTTAGGTGGTTTAGACCAGCGTCTGATAAACAGATGCCAATGCAACAATAGTCAAAACAACACTTGGCCAATTAACCACAAACCAAACCAACAGAAGACACTGATAGACCAACTACAGTTTCATTAACCAGGCAAACTTTGCAATCAAAATTATACCGAACACAATCAAAATGACACATTCAACAGATAATACGATGTACTGGTGTATGCTGATGCTTCAAAAACAGTGTACGACATGATAGCAGAAAGAGAGCGAAATCGAAGGCTTTGCATGCGTGAGCGCTTGTGTTAGATTGGAAAACAATGCTTTGCAACATGTGTGTTTGTTCTGTTTTACACACACACAGCTCTGGAAAAAATTAAAGAGACCACTGCACCTTTTTCTTTCCTTTCCAAAAATATTTAAAAGGAAGGTTTTGAGTGAGGAACAGAAGAGTTAAAATTAAGAGACCACTGCAAATTGAACGCTTCTGTATATATACAGCTCTGGAAAAAATTTAGACCACTCCTAATTTTTCTTAAATCAGCATCTCTACATGTATGGCAGCCATTCCATTCCAGTGTCTGTTAAATTCCAACACAGGCACACCTCATTTTACTTAATGAGGTACTGATTAGGGGATTACCTGAACCAAATCTCATTTAACGAGGAAAAGTATAAAAACCACTGCTGTGGTCATCACTATCCTCTTGCAATAGGTCTAGCTGGATGGCAAAAACAGTGCAAGTAGTACCTCAAAGGTAATTTGAATAAAAAAATAACTATTCATCATGACAGAAGAGTTGAAAAGAAAAGCTTTGAGAGAGGAAAAGAAGGTTTCAATTCTGGCTTTACTGGCAGAGGGATACAATGAGCGTCAGGTTGCTTCCATCCTGAAAATTTCAAAGACGGAGGTTCATAAGAACAAGGTCAAGCAAGAGACATTGGGGACAACAAAGCCACAGACTGGCAGAGGGCGAAAACGACTGCCCGCTGACCGAGATGACCGTCAACTCATTCGAATGTCACTCAACAACCATAGGATGACATCAAGTGACGTACAAAAATAATGGCAAACAGCAGCTGGGGTGAAGTGCACGGCGAGGACGGTTCGAAACAGGCTCTTAGGGGCAGGGCTGAAGTCGTGCAAAGCTAGAAAAAAGCCCTTCATCATTGAGAAGCAAAGAAGAGCCAGGCTGAAGTTTGCAAAAGACCATAAGGATTGGACCGTAGAGGAATGGACTAAGGTCATCTTCTCTGACGAATCAAATTTTCAGCTTTGCCCAACACCTGGTCATCTAATGGTTAGACGGAGACCTGGAGAGGCCTACAAGCCACAGTGTCTCACACCCACCTCACACCCACCCCAAATTTGGTGGAGGATCAGTGATGATCTGGGGATTCTTCAGCAAGGCTGGATTCGGGCAAATTTGTCTTTGTGAAGGACGCATGAATCAAGCCAAGTACAAGGTTATCCTGGAAGAACACCTGCTTCCTTCTGCTCTGACAATGTTCCCCAACTCTGAGAATTGTTTTTTCCAGCAGGACAATGCTCCATGCCACACAGCCAGGTCAATCAAGGTGTGGATGGAGGACCACCAGATCAAGTCCCTGTCATGGCCTGTCAAGCTATATATATATAGCTTAGCAACATTTTGGAAATGTTAATACGGCGGCATTTGATGAGATTCAGAACTTGCTAAATCAGATAACCTTGGCCAACGCAAAATCACCAACATGTTTGTCATGGCAAGCCAATGACACTTTAGATTTTTTTTCCTACAGGTATGTCCATGTTCCAAATCACAGTTTGTAGGCAAAGTGAGCAACGTTCACCTTTTCAAACTATGTCTTCATGCTGCAACCTTTTGCATTCAGACTGGAATTTAACGATTTCAGATCATTCTGACAATGATTTTCAATTGTGCTTGACTCCAGTGTAATCACAAAAAAATCTGATATAATTAGCTAGCTGACAACATAGCATCTGATGAAAGTCTTGCTGGAAAACACTCAGATTCTAATTAGGTTTACTCTGTTCTAACTCCTGTCTGTGGAATAACAATTGTTTGTTCATTATCATATTCTCTACCTTACCAGTTGAAGAAAGGTTGTTGGTTCAAATATGGAAAAAGGGGGAAATGTACTGCCATCTAAGATAATGTTCAGGGGAATAAATTTTGTCTACTCAGTTGTGTAAAATGGTTAGATATGACTTGAAAATGGGCCAACATAGGGCAATAATAAAGTCTCGCAAAGCCATACCTCCAAATCTCATCAAACCTTTTTGAAGGTTTGGATACGTTTGTATTTCAAAAACAGTTTTAATGGAGCGATTGCTCCCATTGCAAAGATTTTTCTTCATTTTTGTTAAAGACAATACTGGCCAGTCTGCCTGCTGGCCAGCTTGGTAGCGAGTAGGGCAGGATGGATACAAACACAGAAAAACACACACACAAGAATGCTCTCTCACTGAAATGCACACAAAGAACTACTGGAAAACAAACAGTGTGATGTGTTAAGCTAATCACCTATGTATTACTCATCGGGGGGAATAGTTATAATTGGCTAGACAGAATAATTGAAACACCTCCGGATTTAGTCTGCTACCTCTGCAACTATCACTCTCAACGATAAGCTAATTAAACAAATGCATGTGTGTGTGTGTAGTTGAGTTAGGGTGAATGTGGGGCCATGACAAATGGCGCTCAAAATTAGCTAACATGTTTCCAATTACTGTGAGTAAATGAAAGGGGAGATCAATTTGCATAGATCATTAGCTTTAGTGAGGTTTTGAGATTTAGGACCAAAATAGATGAATCACATTAACTAGACCCATTTTTTCTTGAATTAGATTAATGGACAAATCTGACGACGAAGTAAGAAAAACCTTCAGTGTGTTCTTAACAGAAGCATGCTCACAAACACACTGAACTGCTTACATTAAAAACATCTCATTACCAAGGTTGTGATAAAGTGTCAAAATGAAGCATTCTCTGTGGAGTTATGTTGAATTAATGTGGTTCCATCTCTGACCAATCAAAATCATCCAGCTGGCCAGCAGTTCCTGGCTCTGACCCAAGGCCAGGAAGACCCCACAGTGTCCCTCAACTTCAAATGAGTTACTGAGATAGCATCAAACCATGTTATAAGTAAATACAACAAACTAGAGTTGGAGGTGTTAAAAAAAAACACCTGGAGGTGTTAAAAAAATGAAGAAGAAAAAAAGTTCAAAACAATTGCTGGAAAGGACACATGGCAAGTGAGACCCCATGCAATTCAACATTATAAAAGAACCACCCAATTTGATTATAAACACTGTAAATGCCAACTGCTAGAAACCTCCAAACCATTTTGAGTCAGCAAAGTGTGGTCTTGCTCTAAATTGAGTCACACAACAATGGTCTCAGAGAAAGGAAAATATCCCAGTAACACTTGTTGACAATTATTACTATGTTACTGCTATGTAAATACAAATTAACAATTGTATTAACAACATTTTAATACCACAGGTATAACATTGTAATTACAATAAAATAATGATTTATTGGTATAGGTTATTACACTTGTGGAAAACTAAGAGGTAATTAATTAACATCCTGTAGGATTTTGTTCCAAGTGTGTAGTGAGAAATATTTAGGGATCCTCCAGTAGGAGGAACCCTATTGTTATTGTTGGTATAATTAGGGGTCCTCCGGTAGGAGGAACCCTATTGTTATTGTCATTATTATTAGGGTTTCAGCAGTTCACTGGTGAAACCCTATTGTGTTTGTTCCGGTTCATTATTATTGTTATTATTATTATTAGGGATTCAGCAGTTCACTGGTGAAACGCTATTGTGTTTGTTCTGGTTCATTAGGGTTTCAGCAGTTGAATGGTGAAACCCTATTGTGTTTGTTCCGGTTCATTATTATTATTATTAGGGTTTCAGCAGTTCACTAGTGAAACCCTATTGTGTATGTTCCGGTTCATTATTATTAGGGTTTCGGCAGTTCACTGGTGAAATCCTATTGTGTTTGTTCCGGTTCATTATTATTATTATTATTAGGGTTTCAGCAGTTCACTGGTGAAACCCTATTGTGTTTGTTCTGGTTCATTATTAGGGTTTCAGCAGTTCACTGGTGAAACCCTATTGTGTTTGTTCCGGTTCATTATTATTATTATTATTATTATAATTATTAGGGTTTCAGCAGTTCAATGGTGAAACCCTATTGTGTTTGTTCCAGTTCATTAGGGTTTCAGCAGTTCACCTATTGTGTTTGTTCCGGTTCATTATTATTATTACGGTTTCAGCAGTTCACTGGTGAAACCCTATTGTGTTTGTTCCGGTTCATTATTAGGGTTTCAGCACTTCACTGGCAAAACCCTATTGTGTTTGTTCCGGTTCATTAGGGTTTCAGCAGTTCACTGGTGAAACCCTATTGTGTTTGTTCCGGTTCATTATTATTATTATTATTCCGGCAAAAAAGGGTGGTTTTGCAAATTCCCGTGAGATTAAAGGGCTTAAAGGTGCCCAAATTTTTATGGTAGTAAAGGGCCAAGGGCCGCAACTTCTGGTGCAGTGGCATGCATGTCGGCCTCATGGTGGCGCTGTCACAGGCCTCCAAAGTTGCACTTTTTGCAAGCTCACCACGCCCACCCCTTGTGACCTAGAGTCTTGAAAATTGGTAGATAGGTGTCTCCTCATCTCCTCATGATGAACATTTTTGCCATAGGGACCCATAAAGTCCGCCATGATGGATTTTCCACCATTTTGGATTTTTTGAAAAACACAAAAAATGAACTCCTCTGGCACCAAATGTTGGATCTTCACATACTTTGATATTTGGCATCTAGGGACCATGGTCTTCAAAACTTATATCAGCCAGACCATTATGTCAAAAAACATGGATGCTATTGAGCAATGAACATGTGAGGGGGCGTGGTTTTGAACGTATATAGACACATCGCCTACAAGGGTAATGGTATAATAATTCTACTTGGTACGTATGTTGACAAGGAACATACAGAAAAAATGACTGCAAGGATTTTTTTATCAACCACACGGTGGTGCTATTGAGGTTTTTCACATTAGCAAGATCACCATACTCACTCCGTTTGAGATACAGCCATGAAAATAGGTAGATAAGTCCATCTCCTCACAAGGAACATATTTGCCATTGGGACTCATTAACTTTGCTTTAATGGTTTGGCGGCCATTTTGAATTTGTGAAAAACACTAAAAAATGTACTTCTCTGGCAACAAATGTCCGATCTTCACGCAGTTTGATATTTGGCATCTATGGACGATGGTCTTCAAAAGTTATATCAATCAGGCCAGTATGTTGAAAAACATACTGGCAGATGAACATGTGCAGGGGTGAGGTTTTGCACATATATAGACACATCTCCTACAAGGATAATGGTATTATGATCCTACTTGGTGCGTATGTTAACAAAGATGATACGACATTAATGACTGCAAAGATTTTTTTATCAACCACATGGTTGCGCTATTGAGGTTCCCCACATTTGCAAGCTCACCACGCTCACCATGTTTAAAATAAAATCTTGAAAAGAGGTGTATAAGTCCATCTCCTCTAACGGAACATATTTGCAATTGGGACCCATTAAGTTGGGCGTAATGGTTTTTCAGCAATTCTGAATATGTGAAAAAAGCTTCAAACGGTACTTCTATAGAATCAAATGACATTTAAACATTTTCACAAGTACATTTCGCAATATCGCTGAAGGCCCCTCAGCGTGATTTCTTAATGCACATTATTTCAGTATGCACTGACAATTCCAGAATTGTATATTATGACAACATAAATTGCCACCACAGCACCCCATAAACACCATGTTGCTTATTAGATATAGAGCAGTATTCTGATTTCAACTGGTTAAAATTATATTTTGAAACTATTTAGGGCAGTAGTACTGTTAAAGAGTATACTGAATTTTATACACTGCTTTTTTATATATAATTTTGTATACTGAATTTTAATTTATTGAGCAACCTTCTAAGATGTTATTTTCCTGAGGATCACTCCACTTGTCTTATCAATAAAACATATGCTAACCAGCAGACAATGGTTTGTGTGTTAATAATGCCTTGATTTACGTGATTTTTCACTAAAGATGGTGAAAAATAATGAATTCCGATTCTTGCATATTTAGTAATGGACAAATACGATCAGTGAAAAACACCTTTATGTTGAGCTTGTTCGGCTAATTACTGTTTACGTGCGCAGCCATTTTTGTTTTCATTCCATTGAATTCTGGGACCAAATGTCTCTGCGATCAAAGATGGTTGAACAAGACGATTCACCAATCTGACCGGAAGTTCAAATCTTGATTACCTTCCTGTCTCTGAGTCACCTGTGTCTGACTTTGTTTGATAAACAATCTTTAGCAGACAAGTTGCAAATCGTGAAATACCATATGTGCGGCAGACCAGACATCATGTAATTTGATCAGTCTTTTTTCTTCACCGGAAGGTAAGGTAGGTAAAACGCTCTAGTCTGTCATTTGCAACATCAATAAAAATGAAATATAATGCAATTGAACAAAATAGTAAGGTCGACGATAATTGGGAATGAGGTATTTTTTAAACTGTCGGAAATTTCAGAAATGGTCATTAATGACACGCTAGTTAACAGTTTATGTCGCTAATAATTACAAAACATTGACAACTTGATAAAGTTATTATTTGGTATACAAGAAGATATTTTTCTAAACTGCTGCTGACCAGAGGCCTTTTTGCTGGCCTAGTGATATCAGAATCAGAAAATTATATTTTTATAATTTAATATATATTTTCATTAACGCTATATGTATTTTACAAAGTTCGTTCCCATCAGACTACTGACGTAGTTTCATTGCTTTTCTCTCCCTCGGTTGTGCTGTTTCCTGTGCAGCTCAGATAAATCAGAGCTTTTATCCAATCAGATTTTCCACATGTGCTGTCTCCGGGTGAAAATCTATCCAGAGACCTATAGAATTTCGAGTGAATCCCATCTTCTGTTGAAGCAAATGAGGAGGAGGTTGTTGTCATATTCTTCAACCAATCAGATTTCGAGTTTTCCATAATGAGCCTGTCCTTTGGCACGTAGCAGTCTTCTAGCTTGCCTACGTGCGCATTTTTCAGGTGGTGTGATCGGAGAGCCAGCTACCTAACTGAGATAAAAATAGTAAGCACGTAATGTAGGAACATCTAAGATTTATTTTAACTTTATTTCGTGAGGTTTAGATTGTTAGATGTAGTTCTTTGTTAGATTTTTATGTTTAGATTTGTACTGAGCCCTGTTGTTTTTTAACGCACTATGGAGTAGAAGAAATTGATTTGTTGGCGGATTTACTGGCCAAGCCTTATTCGAGAAAACATGGAAATTGCGAGGAACCAACTGTCTCAGTCAGGGAAAGGATTTGTGTGAAAGGATTTGTGTGGCACTTTCAATCGATCAACTACGAAAAGTACACCTGGCTTACAGCGTCGAAGGAACATTTTTATTGTGAGTACACTCTTATTTCTTTGGTACCTGTAATGTCGTTGATTTGGGCTTTGCGATGTCTATTTGTGTTGCTGCGCGTAGTGCATAATGGTACTGTACATCCTTGATGGTTTCATTCGCCATGTATTCATGTTTCTGTAATTAGTGTTGTAAGCCTCTTGTTAAATTCCACTGCTTTATTCCACTGTCACTGTGAATATGGGATGGTTGCGTCGAATGACAATAGCCTAATAGCCCATAGGATTAGGCAGCCATACATGCTAGGAATATTAGCTTTGCGTCCATCGTGCTGAAGTTACTAATCGTTATTGGTAAGTAGGATGAAGTGCCCCACTTTGGAAATCAAATGCCCGTCCAACACGTTTGATTTGGTTACTGAGCTGTATCTACTTGACTGGTAAGCAGGTTAGGATTGTAACCAGCTAATAGTTTGTTTTAACCAGGAAGGTAGTAGATAAATGTAGCTGCCATGTACAAAAGTTGTCCAGGGGTAGGTTTGATGTTTAGGTTTGATTTCGAACTGGGAAATTGAAGAGGAGTTTGCAAATTCTGTGATTAAGTAACCGCACGTCATTGATTGTGGCCAGCTGTTACTACCTCAACGATATCCATGCAACCGATCGTGTACGATTCATGTAAAGGAGTTGGCATTAAGCGAATTGCACTCATTAAACCGTTAAAGACAACTATACCGCTCTATACTTGCAGGCATATTATTTATTTAACTTCGGTAGCAACAGTAAGACTCTACATTAGAGATTTGTCAGCAACAATAAGACTTCCGGTTTTCATATGTTACCTTCAAAATAAAGGTCTGTGGTGTGTCTATAATTTTTTTTTGCGTGTAGGATAAATCTTCAAAGGAAAACTATGTGGGGTAAATTACAAATGAAACAAAATTACAATTTCAATAAAACTTTACATAGGTTAAAGAATATTATAAGGTGGAACACAGAAGAAATGGTTAGAGCTTATATAAGCTAATGTAGGGAACATGATCTAATGTAAAAAAATCCTATTTGGATATTATTGTTTTTTATTTGCTTGTGCTCATTTGCTTTGGAGATTGATTGTGCAATACATCCAACCACACTAGATGTGTTTACGCTGCACCTAAGCCCAGGGCTAAGCAAGTGTTCACACTTGCATATTTTGAAGTGGGAAAGCACCACCCTTAGGCTAGGATTTTCACCCTGGCCATGCTCTGGAGCAGAGTTAGCATCGACTTTTCAGGGCTAGCCCCAGAAAAACGGTGACAAATTAAAAAGTGTGAAACGGGGTCAAGAACAAACCATAGAACGTTTATTGTCCAATCACAAATGCTGCCCTTTCACTTAATTTACATACGTTTGTGAAGCGCACTGTTACCAACTGCTCCGTCTGTTTTGGTCCTTTCACTCTGCAAAGTTTTGTCGTTTCATTATACCTGCTCAATCTTAGCGAAGTAGTTATTGCAGCTTGCTTTGGATGTAAAGACCGCAAATATGTCAAAAGAATTAAGGTTGACTAACATTTTTCACTTTCTTTGTGTAGTTTTGACAAAGTTGTTCAAGCAAATACTCAGTGTGGGCATCTTGATCAGTCGATGTCATGAAGTCGTTAATTTAATCATGGTAGCGTAACATTGATCATGTGTCAGTGATGTAGGCTACAGTAACATTATTCGCATGCCAGAGAGAACAAAACATTTGCAGCTTATCATAGAATGTAAAATGGTATTGTGTTGTATTTGTCCGTTAGCCCAGGACTTGACAAACTCTTGTGAACACAGGCTAAGCTAACCCGGGGCCAGTCTTAGCCAGGGACAATGCAGTGTGTAAAGGCCTTATTTTCCAACCCCCCACTGTAATGTACACGGGATACTTTTTGTGGAAATACTCTTCAGTACCGATGTGAATGTATTGTGTGAAATACTCAGGAGAGTTTGTAAAATTACAAATATAATGTGAAATCTTGGGGCACTGTGCTACATCCAGCAAAACAATATATTGTTGTCCCTCTTTAACCCCCAATTCCACACACTATACTCTACATGGTATTCATATTGCCTCATTAGTTAGCAGCTAGTGGCTTTTTTCCCCGAGTCTGGCTAGTTACTCCATCTAAAATTATTCTGATGACATGAATATTATAACAAACAGTTTAGCTATTAATAATTTGCCTTTTAGATATGGTGTTATGAATTCCAGCCTCAGTAGCTAATTATTCCACTGTTTTCATTTGTACAATGACTTGCTACTATAGGCAAATATTTAGTGGAATGTTACGTTGCCATGATTATTTCATTTATAAAAAACTACCTAGCAGAGTCAAAAAATGTCTAACATTAGCGATAAATGCTATCAACGTTAGCTAGCTAGTAACATTAGCTAATGGAAATATATTTTACTATCCTCAGTTTAACCTAACGTTAGTCCTTTTATAATCATTCTGGTGACATGAACAATATAACATACGGTTTAGCTAATAATAATTTGACCATTTAGAGATGGTGTCATGCTTTCAAGCCTTAGTAGCTAATCTATGCTCATGTAGCTAAGCTAATTCTCTGTTTTCATTTGTACAATGACTTGCTAATATTAGCAAATGTTTAGTGGAATGCAATGTTGCCATGATTATTTCATCAAAAATAAATGCTAGGAGAGTCTCAGTCTTAACTAGCATTAGTTTAAATCATGTCACATTAAATCATTCTGGTGACATGAGCATTATAACCAATGATTTTCCTATTAAAAATGTGCCTTTGATTGAGAGGGTGTTGTGTTTAAGCATCAGTAGATAATCCATTCTCAGTAGTTTAGTAATTTCTCTGTTTTCATTGGTTTCTACAGCTCTATTTCTAACTGAGGGCTAAACTTATCAATTGTACCTTTTAAATTGTAGACATGGCAGTTAAATTAAAATGAAATCTGAGTTGTAATTTAGCAATAACACATGGGTACATAGGCTATGTGCCCATGACCTACCAAAGTCAACATATTGTTACAGTAAGAATAGGGAGGGCATTTTCCAAATAAATAAAATCTGGAAAGGTATTGGTGTTATTGTTGCCACCTGTAATAGTCTTTTGATCTTCGAAATTTAACCATTCTAAAAAATAGTTTGCTCAATCATTGATGTTAATATACACACTTAAGTAAACATACCTTTGAAAATTATAATGATTATCTCTTCTGACCCCATCATTATCGTAGAACAAGCAAAAGGTGAATTCATTAATAGGCTCTGCGCTGGGGAAGACTGATAAATATCCATACAGTTATATTTACCATACAATTAGGCTATATTTAGTACATTCTGAAAATTTCAAGCAACAACCTAATTTCATTGTTTGGTGCTTAAGGTGTAGTACTGCTCTGATAGTGTCACACATTTGAAATATCCATATTTATCTGTGGCATAATATTGTATTATAATGCCATTTGAGGTAAATGTCCTGAAAACTATTGCATTGTAACATGCAAGTAAATTCAGTTTGGCCAAACACTGGTGGCAAAATAGCCATAACACTATCTGTTTTTCTTTGTCACTCAGTCAGATTACATTTGGTACACATGATCAGGGTTGTGATTTTACTTTGTGTGAATGAAGTTTCAAGTTGGCCACATGGGGGCACAATAGGAAAGGAAAAACCACAAATCTCGTATTGCTTGCAACTCTGGATATAAGTTGAAAAAAATGTGCAATCTGACTAGTAGTAGCTTCAATGCTGAAACCCGCTAAATGCTGCTTGCAGCTTTAATTATTGTTATTATTCTTCCGGCAAAAAAGGGTGTTTTTTGCAAATTCCCGTGAGATTGAATGGCTTAAAGGTGCCCAAATTTTTATGGTAGTAAAGGGCCAAGGGCCGCAACTTCTGGTGCAGTGGCATGCATGTCGGCCTCATGGTGACGCTGTCACAAGCCTCCAAAGTTGCACTTTTTGCAAGCTCACCACGCCCACCCCTTGTGACCTAGAGTCTTGAAAATTGGTACATAGGTGTATCTCCTCATGATGAACATTTTTGCCTTTGGGACCCATAAAGTCCGCCATGATGGATTTTCTGCCTTTTTGGATTTTTTGAAAAACACAAAAAATTAACTCCTGGCACCAAATGTCCGATCTTCACGTACTTTCATATTTGGCATCTAGGGACCATGGTCTTCAAAACTTATATCAGCCAGACCATTATGTCAAAAAACATGGATGCTATTGACCAATGAACATGTGAGGGGGCGTGGTTTTGCACATATATAGACACCTCTCCTACAAGGATAATGGTATAATAATTCTACTTGGTACATATCTTGACAAGGACCATACGGAAAAAATGACAGCAAAGATTTTTTTATCAACCACATGGTTGCGCTATTGAGGTTCCCCACATTTGCAAGCTCACCACGCTCACCATTTTAAAATAAAATCTTGAAAAGAGGTATATAAGTCCATCTCCTCCCAAGGAACATATTTGCAATTGGGACCCATTAAGTCGGGCGTAATGGTTTTTCAGCAATTCTGGATATGTGAAAATTGCTTCAAACGCTACTTCTATAGCATCAAATGACATATTTAAACATTTTCACAAGTACATTTTAAAATATCACTGAAGGCCCCTCAGCGTGATTTCTTAATGCATATTATTTCAGTATGCACTGACAATTCCAGAACTGTATATTATGACAGCAAAAATTGCCACCACAGCAGCCCATAAACACCATGTTGCTTATTAGATATGGAGCACTATTCTGATTTCAACTGGTTAAAATTATATTTTGAAACTATTTAGGGCAGTAGTACTGTTAAAGAGTATACTGAATATTTATTGAGCAACCTTCTAAGATGTTATTTTCCTGACGATCACTCCACTTGTCTTATCAATAAAACATGCTAACCAACAGACAATGGTTTGTGTGTTAATAATGCCTTTATTTACGTGATTATTCACTATTTTACTAAAGATGGTGAAAAATAATGAATTCCGATTCTTGCATATTTAGTAATGGACAAATACGATCAGTGAAAAACACTTATGTTGAGCTTGTTCGGCTAATTACTGTTAATGTGCGCAGCCATTTTTGTTTTCATTCCATTGAATTCTTGGACCAAATGTCTCTGCGATCAAAGATGATTGAACAAGACGATTCACCAATCAGACCGGAAGTTCAAATCTTGATTACCTTCCTGTCTCTGAGTCACCTGTGTCTGACTTTGTTTGATAAACAATTTTTAGCAGACACGTTGCAAATCGTGAAATACCACATGTGCGGCAGACCCAACATCATGTAATTTGATCAGTCTTTTTTCTTCACCGGAAGGCAAGTAAGGTAGGTAAAACGCTCTAGTCTGTCATTTGCAACATCAATAAAAATGAAATATAATGCAATTGAACAAAATAGTAAGGTCGACGATAATTGGGAATGAGGTTGTATTTTTTAAACTGTCAGAAATTTCAGAAATGGTAATTAATGACACGCTAGTTAACATTTTATGTCGCTAATAATTACAAAACATTGACGACTTGATAACGTTATTATTTGGTATACAAGAAGATATTTTTCGAAACTGCTGCTGACCAGAGGCCTATTTTGCTGGCCTAGTGATATCAGAATCAGAAAATGACATTTTTATAATTTAATATATATTTTCATTAACGCTAGATGTACTTTACAAAGTTCGTTCCCATCAGTCTACTGACGTAGTTTCATTGCTTTTCTCTCCCTCGGTTGTACTGTTTCCAGTGCAGCTCAGATAAATCAGAGCTTTTATCCAATCAGATTTTCCACATGTGCTGTCTCCGGGTGAAAATCTATCCAGAGACCTATAGAATTTCGAGTTAATCCCATTTTCTGTTGAAGCCAATGGGGAGGAGGTTGTTGACTGTCATATTCTTCAACCAATCAGATTTCGAGTTCGCCATAATGAGCCTTTCCTTTGGCACGTAGCAGTCTTCTAGCTTGCCTACGTGCGCATTTTTCAGGTGGTGTGATCGGAGAGCCAGCTACCTAACTGAGATAAAAATAGTAAGCACGTAATGTAGGAACATCTAAGATTTATTTTAACTTTCTTTAGTGAGGTTTAGATTGTTAGATGTAGTGCTTTGCATTAGATTTTTTGTTTAGATTTGTACTGAGCCCTGTTGTCTTTTTAACGCACAATGGAGTAGAAGGAATGCATTTGGTGGCAGATTTTGTGGCAAAGCCTTTTTCGGGAAAACATGGAAATTGTGAGGAAGGGTCGACCAAACCCCCAACTAGCAACCTTTCAGGGTAAGGATGTAGTAGATGCAGTGCTTTCTGTTAGATTTTTTGCTTAGATTTGTACTGCGCCCAGTTGTTTCTTAACGTACAGAGGAGGAGAAGAAATTGATTTGTTGGCGGATTTACTGGCAAAGCCTTATTTGAGAAAACATGGAAATTGCGAGGAACCAACCCCCCATTTTGCAGCCCTGTCCCAGTCAGGGAAGGGATTTGTGTTCCACTTTCAAACGATCAACTACGTACAAGTACACCTGGCTTACAGCGTTGAAGGAACATTGTTGTTGTGAGTACGTTCTTATTTCTTTGGTACCTGTAATGTCATTGATTTGGGCTTTGCGATGTCTGTCTGTGTTGCTGCGTCCAGTCATACTGCATAATGGTACTGTACATCCTTGATGGTTTCATTCGCCATGTATTCATGTTTCTGTAATTACTAGTGTTGTAAGCCTCTTGTTAAATCGCTTTATTCCACTGTCACTGTGAATATGGGATGGTTACGTCGAATGACAATAGCCTAATAGCCCATAGGATTAGATGCTAGAATTATTAGCTTTGCGTCCATCGTGCTGAACAGTGGCGTTGGATCTTTTATGAATAGCCCCGGATCTCAAACGGACCAAAAAAAATCTTTAATTCCGATCGTGCATTATGACAATGTAGACTTGTAGGCCGCTAGCAGGTACATCGTCATTTTCTGCATGTACATTCAAAACCCTGTACTTTCTGTCCGCGGCGGGGCGGGAGGGTGGGCTAAGCCCCGAATGTATTGTGATCCTAGAGACGCCTCAGGTGCTGAAGTTACTAATCGTTATTGGTAAGTAGGATGAAGTGCCCCACTTTGGAAATCAGATGCCCGTCCAACAAGTTTGTGTTGGTTACTGACCTGTTTCTACTTGACAGGTAAGCAGGTTAGGACTGTAACTAGCTAATAGTTCGTTTTAACCAGCAAGGTAGTAGATAAAGGTAGTAGACAAAAGTTGTCCAGGGGCTAATGACTTTCAAGAGGGGAGGATTTTTTTGTCATTTAAATTACGCTATATATGGGCTTAGAAAATACACTGTCATGCGGATATAGGGGTGTACCGATTTCTATTCTAGTTAGAAAATGTTTAGGTTTGATTTCGAACTGCGAAATTGAAGAGGAGTTTGCCAATTCTGTGATTAAGTAACCGCACGTCATTGATTGTGGCCAGCTGTTACTACCTCCACGATATCCATGCAACTGATCGTGTTAACAAACTCTTGTGTGAACACAGGCTAAGCTAACCCGGGGCCAGTCTTAGCCTGGGACAGTGTAGTGTGTAAAGGCCTTATATTTTCCATCCCTCCACTGTAATGTACATGGGATACTTCTTGCGGAAAAATTCTTCAGTACCACAGTGAATGTATTGTACGGATACTTAGGAGAGTTTTTTTAAATTACAAATATAATGTGAAATCATTGGGTGCTGTGCTACATCCAGCAAAACTATATATTGTTGTCCCTATTTAACCCCCAATGCAACACACTATACTGTACATGGAATTCATATTGCCTCATTAGTTAGCAGCTAGTGGCTTTTATTAGGAGTCTGGCTAGTTACTCCATCTAAAATTATTCTGATGACATGAACATCATCACAGACAGTTTAGCTATTAATAATTTGCCTTTTAGATATGGTGTTATGTTTTCCAGCCTCAGTAGCTAATCTATGCTCAGTAGCTAATTAATCCACTGTTTTCATTTGTACAATGACTTGCTACTATAGGCAAATCATTTAAAAAAAACTACCTAGCAGAGTCAAAAAAAATGGCTAACATTAGTGATAAATGCTATCAACGTTAGCTAGCTAGTAACGTTAGCTAACAGAAATATATTTATCTAACCTCAGTTTAAGCTAACATTAGTCCATCTAAATTCATTTTGGTGACATGAACATTATAACATACACTTTAGCTAATAATAATTTGACCATTTTGAGATGGTGTCCTGCTGTCAAGCCTCGGTAGCTAATCTATGCTCATGTAGCTAAGTTAATTCTCTGTTTTCAGTTGTACAATGACTTGCTAATGTAAGCAAATGTTTAGTGGAATGCAACGTTGCCATGATTATTCCGTCAAAAATAATTGCTAGAAGATCCTCAGTCTAAGCTGGCGTTAGTTCACATCAAATCATTCTGGTGACATGAACATTATAACCAATGCTTCAGCTATTAAAAATTTGCTTCTGGTAGAGAGGGTGTTATGTGTTCAAGGATCAGCAGGTAATCCATTCTCAGTAGTTAAGTAATTTCTGTTTTCATTTGTTTCTACAATTCCACTTATCAATTGCACCTTTTTAATTGTAGATATGGCAGTTAAATTAAAATGAGTTGTAATTTAACAACAACACATGGGCACATAAGCTTTATGCCCATGCCCTACCAAAGTCAACATACGGTATCTCACAAAAGTGAGTACAACCCTCACATTTTTGTAAATATTTGAGTATATCTTTTCATGTGACAACACTGAAGAAATGACACTTTGCTACAATGTAAAGTAGTGAGTGTACAGCTTGTGTAACAGTGTAAATTTGCTGTCCCCTCAAATTAACTCAACACACAGCCATTAATGTCTAAAACGCTGGCAACAAAAGTGAGTACACCCCTAAGTGAAAATGTCCAAATTGGGCCCAATTAGCCATTTTCCCTCTCCGGTGTCATGTGACTCGTTAGTGTTACAAGGTCTCAGGTGTGAATGGAGCAGGTGTGTTAAATTTGGTGTCATCGCTCTCACACTCCCTCATACTGGTCACTGGAAGTTCAATATGGCACCTCATGGCAAAGAACTCTCTGAGGATCTGAAAAAAAGAATTGTTGCTCTACATAAAGATGGCCTAGGCTATAAGAAGATTGCCAAGACCCTGAAACTGAGCTGCAGCACGGTGGCCAAGACCATACAGCGGTTTAACAGGACAGGTTCCACTCAGAACAGGCCTCGCCATGGTCAATCAAAGAAGTTGAGTGCACGTGCTCAGCGTCATATCCAGAGGTTGTCTTTGGGAAATAGACGTATGAGTGTTGCCAGCATTGCTGCAGCGGTTGAAGGGGTGGGGGGTCAGCCTGTCAGTGCTCAGACCATATGCT
>JACXGI010004312.1:39133-54866 GCA_016801175.1 Esox masquinongy
TTGGTCTGCATGGCTGTCGTCCCAGAAGGAAGCCTCTTCTAAAGATGATGCACAAGAAAGCCTGCAAACAGTTTGCTGAAGACAAGCAGACTAAGGACATGGATTACTGGAACCATGTCCTGTGGTCTGATGAGACCAAGATAAACTTATTTGGTTCAGATGGTGTCAAGCGTGTGTGGCGGCAACCAGGTGAGGAGTATAAAGACAAGTGTGTCTTGCCTACAGTCAAGCATGGTGGTGGGAGTGTCATGGTCTGGGGCTGCATGAGTGCTGCTGGCACTGGGGAGCTACAGTTCATTGAGGGAACCATGAATGCCAACATGTACTGTGACATAATGAAGCAGAGCAGGATCCCCTCCCAGCGGTTTAGACATTAATGGCTGTGTGTTGTGTTATTTTGAGGGGACAGCAAATTTACACTGTTATACAAACTGTACATTCACTACTTTACATTGTAGCAAAGTGTCATTTCTTCAGTGTTGTCACATGAAAAGATATAATCAAATATTTACAAAAATGTGAGGGGTGTACTCACTTGTGAGAGACTGTATTGTAATAATAAAAATAGGGAGGGTATTTTCCAAATAAATTAAAATCTGGAAAGTTACAAGCAAAAGTTGAAATCATTAATATGCTCTGTGCTGGGGAAGACTAACAAACTTCCATTCAGTTATATTTACCATGCAATTAGGGTACATTTATTACAATCTGAAATATTCAAGCAACTACCTAGTTACATTGTTTGGTACTTTAGGCGTTATACTGCTCTGATAGTGTCAGACATTTGAAGTATCCATATTTATCTGATGCAGAACATTGTGTTATAATACCAATTGAGGTAAGTGTCCTGAAAACTATTGCAATGTCACATGCAAATAAATTCCGTTTGGCCAAACAGTGGTGGCATAATAGCTGTAACACTATCTGTTGTTCTTTGTCACTCAGTCAGATTACATTTGGTACACATGATCAGGGTTGTGATTTTACTTTGTGTGAATGATGTTTCAAGATGGCCACATGGGGGCACTATAGGAAAGGAAAAAACATAGATGTCGTATTGCTTGCAACTATGGATATAAGTTGAAAAAAATTTGCAATCTGGCTAAAATGCTATGTTGAAACCCGCTAAATGCTGCTTGCAGTTTTAATTTTTATTTGTTATTGTTTTTTTCCTTGAAACTGGTAGAAAAAGCTGTAACTATGCACACTAAAAATATAGACAAAGTAAAAAATTTGCCAAAACCTACTAAACATTTCAACTTTTAGAAAGTAAATCGGATTCACATGCCCTTTGTCATACAGGTGTCTCATACATTCCTCCTTAGATTGATTTCGGGAATGAGAGATATCTTGCAAGATGGCGGATAAAATAGCTGATTACTGTACAATATATGTATGCAAAACATTCATGTCTGCATTGCTTTATGTAACAATAACCTATACACTTCATATTCATTGTGCCTTCTGACACCACCCCCATATAACACCATGTGCATTTGTTTGTTGATATCTCAAAAGACGGTGAAATGGCAGCTGCCAGAAATCTGACCATTTTCAACACAAGCATATACTAATGCTAATGATTGCGTTTAAAACTCTTCTTCTTCTGAACCGTACATCGGATATACTCACCAGTAAATTTCCAGACTCTAGGCCATACTTCTGAACAGAGCTGATAATGAAACTAGTTGCTATGTCAAAAGTCGACTGAACTATGACTTCACAAAGTTAGCCCTTTATGCTCACTCTAATGACCACTATAAAAATTACCTTAACATCATCCGGTAATGCGATTGACCTGACTGTTGGTGTACAGGTGTCTGATATGTGCCTCCTTATAGGGTTGTAAGGAATGAGATATATATTACAAGATGGCGGACATAATGGCTGACCAGTGTAAAACTTATGGATGCATACACTTCATGTGTGCATTACATTATGACACAATGTAAATACAGACCAGGTATATTATTCACACAGACACCCAACCCGATTCCTCCACAAGGGGCACCACAGGCCACACCTTAATGCATTTTTTCCACAATTATGCCAATTCCACCCTGAATATAACCCTTTATGCTTACTGTAATGACCACTATAAAAATTACCTTAAAATCAACAGGCCGCCCGATTGACCTGACTGTCGGTGTACAGGTGTCTCATATGTGCCTCCCCATAGGGTTCTATGGAATACGAGAGAAATTGCAAGATGGCGGAACAATGACCTCAGTAAAAAGGTGGTTACTGTAAGTCCATTGGACAATAAAAGGTAGGTTAAGGTAGGTCTGTATGTCTTTGTCAAACACACACACACACACACACACGCACACAGTGAAACATATAAAAAAAACATATTTGCAGTGTCCTTCCATTGCCAGCGTTTCTGTTTATGGCCTTAGAGTGTAACTGTTGAGTCAGAAGTCTGCACGACCATACACATACAGACACGAATGTCCCCTGCCAGATGATTTTCCTGTGCATACCCTATTGACCAACTCCTATGCTGTCTATCTCAAAGTACATAAAACCAGCAGCACTTTCTTAGCCACCCACTCCATTTGCTACAGTGCAAGGCTCTATACCTGAATTTGGCCTGTACAAATTGCCTTATAACAAAAAACTACACATTGTGAGGTGGAACATGGCTTTCGAGAATTATTCACTAGGGTATGAAGAATCCATATGAAGTGTCATTTCATGGGGGAAAATAGAGGGTATAGCCAGCAGCACTTACTTAGCTACCTGCAACTGGACCCAGTGCAAGATTCTTTACCTGAATTTGGCCAATACCAATTGCCTCATAACAAAAAAACTAGACATTGTGAAGTGGAACATGGCATTCGAGAATTACTCACTAGGGTAAAAAGAATCCATATCAAGTGTCAATTAAAGGCTGTTAATAGAGGTTATAGCCAGCAACACTTTCTTAGACACCCACTCCATTGGCTCCAGTTCAATACACTGTAAGCCAAATACAGCTATGCCAATTGCCTTATAACAAAAAAAAACTAGACCTTGTGAAGTGGAACATGGCATTTGAGAATTACTCAGTAGGGTAAAAAGTATCCAGATGTAGTGTCAATTTATGGGGGAAATGTGAGGGTAAAGCCAGCTGCACTTACTTGGCCACCAACCATTGGATTCAGTGCAAGACTCTATACCTGAATTTGGCCTATGCAAGTTGCCTTATAACCAAAAAACTAGACCTTGTTAATTGGAACATGGCATTTGAGAATTTCTCAGTAGTGTATAAAGAATCCATATATAGTGTAAAATCATGGGGGATATTAGAAGGTATAGCTAGCAGCACATTCTTATTCAATCTCTCCATTTGCTCCAGTGCAAGTCTATACCTGAATTTGACCTATGCAAATTCCCTTATAACAAAAAAACTAGATCTTGTGAGGTGGAACATGGCTTTCGAGAATTACTCACTAGGGTTTAAAGAATCCATATATAGTGTCAATTCATGGTGGAAATTAGAAAGTACAGCCAGCAGCACTTTCTTAGTCACCCACTGCATTGGCTCCATTTCAATACACTGTAAGCCAAATACAGCTATGCACATTGTTTTAAAAAAAAAAATAACTAGATATTGTGAGGTGGAAATTGGCATTTGAGATTTACTCAATAGGGTATAAAGAATCCATATGTAGTGTCAATACGTCACCATTAGGGTGTTAAGACAATTTTCCTATCATGTTAACCCTCCATGGCCATGTCTGTGTCTATGCCTTTAGAAAGTGGACTGTAAATCAACAATAAATCTGACTGACCTGGCCAGTGGCATACATGTGTCTTATGGATTATAGGGTGTTAAAAGTGAAGAGACTTTTACGTGTAATTTTCTTTATTTCAGAAAGATAGTACATTTCTGTTATCAGGAAGCACAATACTTACCTGTTTTCCACAGACTTTGATTCACTGTTTATAAAAATAAACTGTATAAGTAAGGAATATTTCATTTTCTTTATTGATATCCCAGCATGCGTTGCGGCTGTTCAACTTGTTCATGTTTATGTTTGTTGTAATTGATAAGAAGGTGACAGAGCTTTGATTTTTGTGCCATCTTGTAATTTATGTACAGTGGTACATATTATGGTCGTTTTTGGGTGCCAACCATAGAAAGGGAGACCATTCTGTTTGGTGTGCTTTGCTGCTTCAAGATATCTCACAGGGAGGCCTGACTCTTACATGTTTCTGTTAACCATGTGTTTGGTGGATTTTGGGGTGGTGTGAGTTGCCCTGAAAACAAGTGAATTGTCTATATAAGAAATATTTTGTTTTCATTATTGACATCCCTGCATGCTTTGAACTGTTTGTTGTAATTGATAAGGCGACAGAGCTTTGTTTTTTTGTGCTATCTTGTAAGTTATGGATAGTGGTACACTTCTGAATGTTTTTTGCGGATTAGGGTCGTTTTTGGGTGCCAACCATAGAAAGGAAGACCATTCTGTTTGGTGTGCTTGCTTACCTTGTGTGTACTGGGTGAGTTGTCAAAATACAAACAGCTGATGTGTAAATGTAGTTGCATTTTTTGCATATAGTGTTCTATATTTCAGAATGACTGTGAGTTTCTGTTTTAAATTAGATATAAAACCTTCATTTAATGTTTATCCTGTTAAAAACTGCAAAATTATTTTATCAGGAAACACAATAATCATTTGTTTTGCCACAGACTTCAATTTGCTGTTTACAAAAATCAACTGTATAAAGGACTATTTCTTTTTTATTAGTGAAATCCCAGCATGCTTTTTGGCTGTTCATTTTGCTAATGATTATGTTTGTTGTAATTGATAAGAAGGTGAGAGAGCTTAGTTTTTGTGCTGTCTTGTAATGTATGTACAGTGTTACACTTTTGAATGTTTTTTGGGGATTATGGTCATGTTTGTGCGCCAACCATAGACATGAAGACCATTCTGCATGTTGTGCTTGCTAACCTTGTGCATGGTAGTTGTTGGTATGGGGTGTGTTGTCAAAATAACTGCTGTATAAATGTAATTGCATTTTTACATGTAGTTTTCTATATTTTGTAATGACAATGAGTTTCTGTTTTAAATTAGATATAAAACCGTGATTCAACATTTGTCTTGTTAAATAACTGCAAAATTATTTTATCAGTAAACACAAGAATTATCTGTTTTGCCACAGACTATGCTGTTTACAAAAATAAACTGTATAAAGGAGTATGGCTTACTCTCAAATCGCATACTTGCAAACTATATAGTATGCCAGATTAGTATGTGAGAAGATTAGCATGTCTCAAACCATAGCATGCTGAAAATGGTACGCCAAAAGAACTTTTGGCATACTATTTTTCGAAGTACGAAAATCCACGAAGTACGAAACTCTTTCTTGTGGATTTTCGAAGTACGAATCGGTGCATGCTTTTTGTGGTAATATAGACCACAACCCTTTGCGCGCAGTAAAAGAGGGGTTTCCACGATTCTCTTGTCTTTTCACTTAACGAAAAAGTCAGTTATCGTCACCTATATTGATACTTATTGCATCAATGTCATTCCCGTATGAAAGAAAAACAAACTTTGTGTCATGACATTCAATAGCTTTGGCAGTGTAAAGTTCGTCTTCAGTCTCGCTAGCAATTGCTCTATTCTTATGACTATTCCAAGTAGTAAGTAGATACTAGTAGGCTTATTACTGGCTAATATGCTGTTAAAACGGCAGTGGCAAAAGTCAAACAGTTCATATATGCTATTTCCGGTGGAAGTAAACTTCATAAGAAACGTTTGTCAGTTTAACAAAATGCTTAATGGTGTCTAATTAAATATTCAAACTTGGCATGATGGTAATGCGTAACAAAATCTAATGTTGAGACGCAATTTTTTGACGAGGTAGTCTGTCCCAATCGGTCCCAATCCTGGCATACTTGCTTACTATGTACTAAACAGTACGTACTTTACCATCATCCGCAAAGTACATACTTGTAGTACGTATTATGTAGAATGCGATTTGAGATTCAGCCTATTTCTTTTTTATTAGTGATTAGCAGCTGTTCATGTTGTTAATGTTTATGTTTGTTGTAATTGATAAGAAGGTGAAAGAGCTTTGTTTTTTGTGCCATCTTGTAATGAATGCACATTGCTACACTTTAGAATGATATTTTGGGGATTATGGTCATATTTGTGTGCCAACGATAGACATGAAGACCATTCTGTTTGGTGTGCTTCGACTGAACTATGACTTCACAAAATTAGCCTTTTATGCTAACTGATGGCCACTGTTAAAATTCCCTTAAAATCACCCGGTTGTCCGACTGACCTGATTGTTGGTGTACAGGTGTCTCTTATATGCCTCCCTTTAGGGTTGCGAGGAATAAGAGAAACATTTCAAGATGGTGGAACAATGACCACATTAAAAAGGTGGTTAATGTAAGTCCATTGGACAATAGATGGTCGGTTATACAATGAAGTAACCAACTTCACTTCTATGCCCTCTATCTCTTTGTCACACACACACACACACACACACACACACACACACACACACTTGGTGAAACAATAAAAAAACATATACTTGCAGTGTCTTACCACTGCGTTTTCCATTACCAGTGTTTTTGTCTATGGCCTTAGAGAGTTACTGTTGAGTCAGAATTCTGTATGACCATACACATACAGACACGAATGTCCCCTGCCAGACTATTTTCCTGTGCTTACCCTATTGACCAACGTCTATAGTAATATACGTTGAGGGTATCTCAACGTATATTACACCAGCAGCACTTTCTTAGCCAACCACTCCATTGGCACCAGTGCAACACTATACCTGAATTTGGCCTATGCAAATTGCCTTATCAAGAAACCTAGACGCTGTGACGTGGAACATGGTTTTCAAGAATTACTCACTAGGTTATAGAGAATCCAAATAGAGTGTCAATTCATTGGGGAAATTAGAGAGTATAGCTAGCAGCACTTTTTTAGATCCCCACTCCATTAGCTCCAGTTCAATACACTAAGTCAAACACGGCTATGTAAATTGCCTCATAACTGAAAAACTAGACGTAGTGAGGTGGAACAAGGCTTTTGAGAATATTCACTAGTGTATAAATAATCCATATTAATACTTGTCTGACCTTTCCAGCTTGTAAATGGTGACCTATTTCACTATCCTTGCCATATAGGAGAACCCCGTCAAATTGTTGCTTGCAACAATATTTATTATTATTATTATTTATATTATTGGTGCCTAATATGCTTAATAACTCAAAAGGTCCATGGTAAAAAATGTTATAAACTTGCTATATACTGTTAAAATAGTCCATGTGTAACAACCATACAGACCCTCGCCCCGATTCCTCCAGCAGGGACGCTATTGTACACAATTCAATTTGCTAATTTCAAAATGATGCCATTTCCACCCTGTTTGTCCTACACCTGCCTCATTTCTCATAATGAACAAAAAAGCCTCAAGAACCCATAAAGTCCGCAATGATGGATTTTTCGGTTCAATGAAAATTTGTCCAAAACTACAAAAATCTTCTTCTCATGAACCGTAAATCCAATTGACTTGTCCTTTCACTTACAGGTGTCTGATACATGCCTCTCTTAAATCTTTTCTGGAATAAGAGAACTTATTCCTGAAACTACTGTACAATATGATTACTGTACAATATATCTATGCACAATGTGCATGTGTGCAATTCTTTATCGGAAAAATAACCTATGCACTTCCTATTCATTGACCATCCAGATACCACCCCCATATTACACCATGTGCATTTGTTGGTTGAGATCTCAAAAGGCGGCAAAATGGTAACAACACAAGCTAATGTTAATGCTACTAAATGTCTTTAAAACTATTTTTCTCCTGAACCATACATCAGATTTACTCTCCAGTATATTTCCAGACTCTAAGCCATACTTCTGAACAGGGCTGACAATGAAACTAGTTGCTATGTCAAAAATCGACTGAACTATGACTTCACAAATTTAGCCCTTTATGCTAACTCTAATGACCACTAGTGTTAATTAACTATTAGGCTGTATCTTTTGAACCGTTTGAGTTACAGACACGAAACCAACTTTGTTTCACCAGTTTAGGATATCCCTACTTCAAATTAGGAAACGTTTATTGATTTTACGTATGCTAATTAGTGTAATTAGGGTTAATTAACTATTAGGTTGTATCTTTTGAACAGGCCTGGACTGGTAAACTCGCATACCGGGAAAATGTCGGTGGGCCGAGGTAGTTTTGGGGCCAGTATTACTTGAAAAAAAAGTTTTTGCCAATGACCGGCCCATAAAGCAGAGACAGCAGCCCATTGGTTCATTTTCTATACTGACACTGGGCTGTCCAATCACATCTCTTACTAGGCCCCACCCCTCCCCTACTGTCAACTGTTGCTTGTGTAAGATGCCGTGGCTCAGAGCCAAAACTCTGTGGATGAGGGTGTCTAAATGGACTAACAAAAGCCCTAGGGCAAGGGGTGCAGAGAAGTTGCGGGCCAAAAGAAGTCAAACTCTAAAGGCGGATGCCACTACATGTGCAAAAAAACTGATGTTTGCTGTAGTAGCTTCATTATATACAGTACTCGGCATTGTGCAGCAACAGGTGATCGTAGAAACCCGGCAGAGGAGCAGGTGTGTGACAAGGAAGCCCAGGAGGCACAGTGTGAGCGTGACAGGGCCGTGGTACAGAGTGAGCAGGAGCAGAGTAGTTGAAGCAGTAAGCATGGAGTAGCTTCATGATTAATAGGGAGAGACTCGCAGGGAGGGGTCAGCAAGAGGGGGTAGTGTGTGTTTGCCCATGATGGTGATGATTAAATAAATTAATGTAAATGATTATAATTTAATATAATCGTCGTCGCTATCATGAAGTGAAACTACTGCTGGTGGTCACTCAGTCAGTGTCAAATAGCGCAGCATAAACTATTTGGCATTGCTTTTGTAGCTAGCATAGTTCCCTTATGCAGTAGCAACTTGGCTGTCTATTCTAACGTTAACCCTTTCCAGCCGGAGCCTTCTAATTTCAGCATCCTAATTCCTATGTTTTTTCTCGTATTATCGCTGCTGTCAAATCACATATTTTAAATCTGAAAACTGACATAAATACTAGACAACATTAGAGGGTATAGCCAGCATCACATTAGCAAAGGATGGCAAAACAGCAGCTGCCAGAAATCTGACCATTTTCAACACAAGCATATGCTAATAAATGCCTTAAAAACTCTTCTTCTCCTGAACCGTACATCGGATTTACTCGCCAGTAAATTTCCAGACTCTAGGCCATACTTCTGAACAGGGCTGATAATTAAACTACTTGCTATGTCAAAAGCCGACTGAACAATGACTTCACAAAGTTAGCCCTTTATGCTAACACTAATGACCACTATAAAAATGTCCTTAAAATCAACCGGTAATCCGATTGACCTGATTGTTGGTGTACAGGTGTCTCCATATGTGCCTCCCCATAGTGTTGTAAGGAATAAGAGAGAAATTGCAAGATGGCGGAGCAATGATATCAGTAAAAGAGATGGTTAATGTAAGTACATTGAACAATAGAAGGTAGATGATATACTACCACTGTGTTTGCCATTGCCAGTGTTTTTGTTAATGGCCTTAGAGAGTTACAGATATATTACATTAGGTGAAGTAACTTTAGAGTAATAATCCATTAAAAAAATGGCCACATTTTGAACCTGGATGCTGCTGCACGCACGAAATGTGCGCTACCCACTGCCCCAAATAGGAACATTCTAATAGAGGCAGTGAGTAGTGGTCTTCCAAGATCAATATGTTACAAGTGATTTTCTTTCTAACCCTAACCCAAACCTTAACTCTAACCTTAACCCTAACCTTAAACCCAGTGCTGTGATACGTAACATTACATATTGTAGCGCCCTTGGTAAGGCCATTACTCATCCCTCTAAGTATGTAATCCGGTAGACTGCCTACCCGCTGAGCTGTATGTTGCCTGTTCAAAAAACATCTCAGACGTTTTGTGCAAATTCGTAAAGTATGATATGTTTTAGTAGCATTTGTAACATCACAAACTTTCATTTAACATTTGTCCTGTTAAATAACTGGAAAGTAGTTCATCAGGAAACACAAGAATTATCTGTTTTACCACAGACTTTTATTCACTGTTTACAAAAATAAACTGTATAAAGTAGGGATGCACCGATACCAGTATCAGGTATTGGGCCGATACTGGGCTCATGTACTTGTACTCGTACTCATAGAAATATGCTGATACTACGCGCCGATACCTCGTCATGGAAACATTAAGTGAAACTCGATGGTTGTGTCGCCTCTGGCCGCGTAAGTATAGAATATAGAAGATTGATAGAGCAGGAAGATGGAGATGTCAGCAATGACACAAGTAGAGTGCAAACTCTGCTCTGTTAAATTGTCGTGGAGGAAAGGAAAAACACTAACTTAACACAAGCAATTTGATAAAATATTGTTAGACACAACACAGCGCAGAGTTCAAGGAGTATGCTAAAGCTAGCAGTGCAGAACCACAACAACAGCTAACTCTAACAATGGAGAAGGAAAATAATGTCCAGAGACAGCCCGCGGGCAGAAAAAAATGAAAGAGCAGAGCATGAAAAGATTCAATGAATCGCGCACAGTTTACTATGGCACGAGCATCAAAGCAGAGCAACAACGTCCAGTCCTGCACGTTCAGAGTTATCAAACTAGCTAGTGAGGTCAGAGAAAAGTAACTGGCTGTGTCTGTGCATGTACACATTTGCATTGAACGGTCAGTAAGTGGCTGTCACATTGATATACGTGATGGCAGAAAATGATGGCATTTCCACCTCGTTTGACCTATATTGCTGCATCTTTGTTTACATGCCTCATTTTTAATGAGGAAGAAAAAGTCTCAAGAACCCATAAAATCCACCATCTTGGATTTTTCTGTACAGTGAAAATTTGCCAAAACCCACTAAATATTTCATACACTTCATATTCATTGTGCTTTCTGAAACCACCCCCATATAACACCATGTGCATTTGTTTGCTGTTAACTCAAATGACGTTGAAATGGCAGCTGCCAGAAATCTGACCATTTTCAACACAAGCATATGCTGAGGCAAGTAAATGCCTTTAAAACTCTTCTTCTCCTGAACCGTACATCAGATTTGCTCGCCAGTAAATTTCCAGACTCTAGGCCATACTTCTGAACAGGGCTGATAATTAAACTAGTTGCTAGGTCAAAAGTCGACTGAACTATGACCTCACAAAATTAGCCCTTTATGCTAACTCTAATGACAACTATAAAAATTAACTTAAAATCAACCTGTAATCCGATTGACCTGACTCAGTGTACAGGTGTCTGATATGTTCCTCCCTAAAGGGTTGTAAGGAATGAGAGATATATTACAAGATGGTGGACATTATGGCTGACCAGTGTAAAACTTATGGATGCATACACTTACATGTGTGCATTACATTACGGCACAATGAAAATACAGACCAGTTATATTATTCACACAGACAGCCAACCCGATTCCTCCACAAGGGGTGCCACAGGCCACACCTTAATGCATTTTTCCCACAATTATGCCAGTTCCACCCCGATGTTAACCCTTTATGCTTACTTTGATGACCACTATAAAAATTACCTTAAAAACAAACAGTATTCCAAATGACCTGACTGCTGGTGTACAGATGTCTCATATGTGCCTCTCTATAGGGTTGTAAGGAGTAAGAGATAAGTTGCAAGATGGCGGAGCAGTGACATCAGTAAAAAGGTGTTTAATGTAAGTACATTGGACAATAGAATGTAGATGATAGAATGAATTAACCAACTTCTATGCTGTCTGTTTCTCTTTGTCACACACACACACACACTTAGTGAAACATATAAAAAAAAAACAACATACAGCTCTGGAAAAAATTAAACATACAGCTCTAGAAAAACCACTGCAAAATTATCAGTTTTTCTGGTTTTACTATTCACAGGTATGTGTTATAGTAAAATTAACAGTTTTGTTTTATTCCATAAACTACTGACAACATTACCCCCAAATTCCAAATAAAAATATTGTCATTTAGAGTATTTATTTGTAGAAAATAACAACTGGTCAAAATAACCAAAAAAAGATGCATTGTTTTCAGACCTCAAATAATGCAATGAAAACAAATTCATATTCATTTTTCAACAACAAAATACTAATGTTTTAACTTAGGAAGAGTTCAGAAATCAATATTTGGTGGAATAACCCTGATTTTTAATCACAGTTTTCATGCGTCTTGGCATGCTCTACACCAGTCTGTCACATTGCTGTTAGGTGACTTTATGCCACTCCTGGCACAGAAATTCAAATAGCTCGGCTTTGTTTGATAGCTTGTGACCATCCATCTTCCACTTCATCAAATTCCAGAGGTTTTCAATGGGGTTTAGGTCTGGAGATTGGGCTGGCTATGACAGGGTCTTGAGCTGGTCGTCCTCCATCCACACCTTGATTGACCTGGCTGTGTGGCATGGAGCAGTGTCCTGCTGGAAAAACCAATTCTCAGAGTTGGGGAACATTGTCAGAGCAGAAGGAAGCAGGTGTTCTTCCAGGATAACCTTGTACTTGGCTTAAATCATGCGTCCTTCACAAAGACAAATCTTCCCGATTCCAGCCTTGCTGAAGCAGATCATCCACCAAATTTCACAGTGGGTGCAAGACATGTCTCTGTCTAACCATTAGACGACGAGGTGTTGGGCAAAGCTGAAAATTTGACTCATCAGAGAAGATGACCTTACTCTATTCCTCTATGGTCCAATCCTTATGGTCTTTTGCAAACTTCAGCCTGGCTCTTCTTTGTTTCTTATTGATGAAGGGCTTTTTTCTAGCTTTGCACGACTTCAGCCCTGCCCCTAGGAGCCTGTTTGAACTGTCCCCACCGTGCACTTCACCCCAGCTGCTGTTTGCCATTCTTTTTGTAGGTCACTTGATGTCATCCTATAGTTGCTGAGTGACATTCGAATGAGTTGACAGTCATCTCGGTCAGTGGACAGTCGTTTTTGCCCTCTGCCAGTCTATAGCTTTGTTGTCCCCAATGTCTGTTGCTTGACCTTGTTCTTATGAACCGCCATCTTTGAAATTTTCAGGATGGAGGCAACCTGACGCTCACTGTATCCCTCTGCCAGTAAAGCCAGAATTGAACCCTTCTTTTCCTCACTCAAAGCTTTTCTTTTTTTCTTAGGAACTCTTTTGTCATGATGAATAGTTATTTTTTTATTAAAATTACCTTTGAAGTACTACTTGCACTGTTATTGCCATCCAGCTGGTCCTATTGCAAGAGGAAAGTGATGACTACAGCAGTGATTTTTATACTTTTCCTTGTTAAATGAGATTTGGTTCAGGTAATCACCTAATCATTAAGTAAAATGAGGTGTGCCTGTGTTGGAATTTAACAGAATGGAATGGCTGCCATACATGTAGAGATGCTGATTTAAGAGAAATTAGGAGTGGTCTCTTACTTTTTACCAGAGCTGTATACTTGCAGTGTCCTACCACTGCGTTTACCATTGCCAGTGTTTTTGTCCATGGCCTTAGAGAGTTTCCCCTCCATGGTCATGTCTGTGTTGATGCATTTAGAAAGTGGATTGTATACCAACAATAAATCTGATTGACCTTACCAGCGGTATACATGTCTTATACATATCTCCCTTATAGGGTGTCAAAAGTTAAGAGATTTTTACATGTAATTTTCTGTATTTCAGAAAGACAGTACATTTCTGTTATCAGGAAGAACAATAATTATCTGTTTTCCACAGATTTTGATTCGCTGTTCACAAAAATAAACTGTGTAAATAAGGAGTATTTCTTTTTCATTATCTATATCCCAGCATGCTTCAATTTGTTCATGTTGATATTTGTTGTAATTGATAAGAAGGTGACAGAGCTTTGATTTTTGTGCCATCTTGTAATTTATGTACAGTGGTACACTCTTGATTGTTTTTTGGGGATTATGGTCGTTTTTGGGTGCAAACCATAGAAAGGAAGATCATTGTGTTTGGTGTGCTTTGCTGCTTCATGTCATCTCTGACAAAGCAGAGTTCTGATTCTTGCATGTTTTTGCTGACCTTGTGCTTGGTATCTTTTGGTGTGGGTGTGAATTGTCTAAATGCAAATAGCTGAAGTGGGCATATAGACAACAAGTACCTAACACACAGACACGTGCCCCAATTTCTCCACCAGGGGCGCTTCAGTGCACAATTCAATTTGCTAATATAAAAATTATGGCACTTTCATCCCATTCCCACAGACTTTAGGCCATACTTCTGAACAGGGCTCATAAAGAAACTAGTTGCTATGTCAAAAATCGACTGAACGATGACTTCACAAATTTAGCCCTTTATGCTAACTCTAATGATCACTATAAGAATTATCTTCAAATCAACCCGTAGTCAGATTTACCTGACTGTCGGTGTGCACGTGTCTCATATGTGCCTCTCTATAGGGTTGTAAGGAATAAGAGAAATTGCAAGATGGCGTAGTAATGACATCAGTTAAAAGGTGGTTAATATAAGTACATTGGACAATAGAAGGAAGATGATAAAATGAAGTAACCAACTTATATGCTGTCTGTTTCTCTTTGTTACACACACACACACACACACACACACTTAATAATAAACAAAGTAACTAACTTTTATGCTGTCTGTATCTCGTTGTCACACACACACCCACACATACTCTTTTGTGAAACATTAAAAAAACACATTGTTGCAGTGTCCTACCACTGCGTTTTCCATTGCCAGTGTTTTTTGTCTATGGTCTTAGAGAGTTACTGTTGAGTCAGAAGTCTGTATGACCATACACATACAGACACGAATGTTCCCTGCCAGACTATTTTCCTATCATGTTAACCCTCCATGGCCATGTCTTTGTCTATGGCTGTAGCCAGTGGACTGTATATCAACAATACATCTGATTGACCTCGCCAGTGGCATACGTGTGTCTTATACATGTCTACCTTATAGGGTGTTAAGACAAAAAAAGCTATTTTCCTATCATGTTAACCCTCTTTGGTCATGTCTGTGTCTATGCCTTTGGAAAGTGGACTCTATATCAACAATAAATCTGATTGACCTGGCCAGCGGCATACATGTCTTTTACATTTCTCTCTTACAGGGTGTTAAAAGTTAAGAGATTTTTACCTGTAATTTACTGTATTTCAGAAAGGCAGTAAATTTCTTAAACACACAAATTCTGTTTTCCACAGACTTTCATTCGATATTTACAAAAAATAAACTGTATAAATACAGAGTATTTATTGTCTTTATGGCCATACACACACAGACGTGTCCACTACCAGACAATTTTCTCTATTGCTATATCTTGTACTTTGTATATTATACTCCATACTCAGTGTCAAAGTGTCTGACCATGTCTGACCTTTCCAGCTTATAACTGGTGACCTATTTCACTATCCCTGCCATATAGGAGGACCCCGTCCCATTGTTGCTTGCAACTATATTTACAATTGTAACTACATGGCATTACAAAGGTTTTTACATTGTTTCACTTTCTCATAAGTTGCTTATTCCTACGTATGTACATACTAATTATGAATGTAATCAATCAATCAAATTTATTTATAAAGCCCTTTTTACATCAGCAGTTGTCACAAAGTGCTTTTACAAAACACCCGGCCTTAAAACCCCAAGGAGCAAACAACAGTAGTGTTGAATTTCAGTGGCTAGGAAAAACTCCCTAAGAAGGCCGAAATTTAGGAAGAAACCTAGAGAGGACCCAGGCTCAGAGGGGTGA
>JACXGI010004313.1:24978-55410 GCA_016801175.1 Esox masquinongy
GGAGTTACTTTGTCACAATTGGTAATCATGAATCTGATAGGGTGGCTATGACATGCGGAGTTCCACACGGATCAGTTCTAGGACCGTTTCTGTTCAATCTCTATATGCTACCTCTGGGCCAAATTGTACAGAACAACAACATTAACTAACACAGCTATGCCGATGATACTCAAATATATATGGCTCTCGAACCGTATGACAACAGCTCAATAAACTCTCTGTGTCACTGAGATTATTGTGTTTGGCAACAAAAATAAAAGAACAAGTATTAGTAAAGAGCTGGATTCTCAGGCCCTTAAAACCAGGGATCAAGTGTGTAATCTTGGTGTTCTGATATAGACTCAGGCCTTACATTTAACAGTCATATCAAAGCAGTCACCAAAACAACATTCTATCATATTAAAAATATAGCCAGAATCAAAGGCTTGGTGTTCCAAAAAGACCAAGAGAAGCTCATCCATGCTTTTATCTCTAGTAGGATTGACTACTGTAATGGCCTCTTAACTGGACTCCACAAAAATACTGTAAAACATCTGCAGCTCATTCAGAATGCTGCTGCTAGAATGTTAACCAAGACCAAGAGAACAGGGCACATCACTCCGGTTCTTAAATCTTTGCATTGGCTTCCAATCAGTTACAGAATACATTTTAAAGTGATGCTTTTAGTTTATAAATCTCTGAATGGTTTAGGACCCGAATACATTTCTGATAGGTTTGAAGAATATAAACCGAGCAGGACTCTTAGATCCATGAACACAGGTCAGCTAGTAGAGCCCAGAGTCCAAACTAATCATGGAGAAGCTGCGTTTAGCAGTTATGCTGTACACAACTGGAATAAACTACAAGAAGATCTTAGACGTGCCCCAAACGTATCCATTTTTAAATCCAGGTTAAAAACACTTCTCTTTTCACGTGCCTATGACTGAGCACTTAAACTTAACCACACTGTTTAGCCTTATAGCTTCCTTTGAGATGTTTTTATCCCATTTTTATTCTTTTTAGATTTTCTTATTCTATTTTTTATTATTATGATGTTGTTTTGATGTTTTCATTTGAGAATTTGTTTTTATGTTATTGTATTTTTATATTTATTTTTTTTCTTTGTAAAGCACATTGAATTGCTTCAATGTATGAATTGTGCTATATAAATAAACTTGCTTGCTTGCTAAACATAAGTAAAATTAAAAGAATGGAAGAATGCTTTTAAAAATGCTGTTTATTCCATCAGATATACACGTGAATGTGACTCCTGCTACAGTGACTAAGGGACAGAATGTAACACTTACCTGTATCACATCCTGTCCTCTGACTGACAAACCCAGCTACATCTGGTACAAGAATAGACAACCTTTAAGTTGCTATGGTCGCCATGAAATCTTTAACACATGTGATTTGCGATTTCTAAGAGAGAAATATATTGACACAGACCGTGTTTGAAATTCCATGGTTGATGGACTGATCAACAAATAATGTTAAATAGTTACTTGTCATGCAAGGTGACTTGTAGATTAGTTAGCCTGAACAACCACTGTGACTGCTATTTCACCAGAGGAACTGACTGACACTGAGGGGTTCTTTGGGCCATCTGGTGGACAGCGTATTATTGGCCCTTACAAGGACCTTATTTAATAAATACTTGAGTGGCATGAAAAAAGACTTACATCGGACATTGACAGTGTGTTTAGAGGAGGGGAAATCTTCATGGCCTTACACAGGAAAGGAGTATCTGCCTCTGTCCTCATTGCTGACCAGTGTTAGGATCCATCTGTTGTAACTGGTATTTTTGCTGCTTAAGGCCACACAAAAAATATGTAAATGAGTCAGTCACACAGTCGTGTAGTGCCAAACTAGTAATGTGCAGAGCACACGCCTTCCTAGAAAATGTCTCATTTTGTTACTTTCAAGTGCTTGTGGTAATGACAGTTTCTGTCTCCTAAACAGGGCCGTCGCCACGAATCCTGTGCCCCCTGAATAGATATATGCCTGGGCCCCCTCACTTATAGATGACATTAATGCCTCGTTTCCACTGGTGCCAAACACTGGTGTTTCACCCCAAAGTTCAGACTATGTTCTGTTTCCATTGACGAAGACCGGTGCCAGTCGGCTGGTAGGCCATGGCCGAGTAGCCCGGCTCTCACCTGGTGCGAAGCCCCGGACTTTAGGACTTAGGGTTTGTAGGTTGACACATTACGTGATGTGAAAACGCGGCATGTTTTGCTATTTGAATAGCGATGTGTATTGTTTGCTTTAGGCTTCTCGTATTGGTTTTCATCTGATCTAACAAACAGATCCCTGATAAAATAAAGAAAATAAAGCAACAGTATAGGGAAGGAAAGACTCGGAATGGAAAGAGTTGGAACGACCCAAGGTGGTACGATGCCATTGACTCAATAGAAAAACGGAGCTCTGAGACCGGGACATCGCCTGCAGAAACTATAACCACCCAAAATTACCTCAGAATTCTCCCAATTCCTTCTATTAAAGGAAGACAGTTTTGACAAAATACTTATTAAACTAAATAATACACTGGCTTACAGTTTCAGTGTCACGAGTGTAGACAAGTGTGGACAAGGCCGGTCGCAGGAGTTTGAGGAAGAAATTAGTTTTATTACTCAAGTTCAAACGCCGTATTGCAAACAAACTGAGCACGGCATTATTGTTTATTTTATTTTAATACCAGAAAAATATTGCCTTTTATTTTTCGTAACTGTAAATTATAAATTGCATCGATAGTTTACTCCTCCCTCCCCACCTGAGACCCTTCTTAAATCCTTGGTACCAAATGTATAGTGGAAACAGGAACGTCTAGAGCCAACATTAGCATAAATCACTGGTGTAGCCCTGGTACCGGGGTAAAGCACCAGTGGAAATGCAGCATAATATCATCATGATCAGTGGGGCCTTCCAAACCAAGAGCCCCATGAATCATATCCACCCTTCCCTGCGTTAGCCACGGCCATGCACCTAAAACAATAGCTTGAATCTGTTTGGCCTTTCAATCTATGTGTTGAGTTCTCTTCACAAAAGCCTTGTGATTGAGGAGGTCAACCCTCTTTCAGCATCTTGATCTCAAACATAGAGTTGAATAGAGGGAACATCTCCCGTTCTTGTCACAATGACTTCTGCTACATTCTAACATTCTACATTCTAGTCCATTTCTTCGTCTTCAACTACTTCTATCTTACTTACCGTTGCTCACCGTCAAAAACAAAAGTTGCATATAATGGCAGAATCTGATCATAAACTGGTTTTCTAGCAAGTGTGTCCATCAAACAACTCTGTGGTCCGGGAGTAATTGTCAACCACAGATATAAAACATAGGCGAGAAACCTCTCTCAGTGTCAAGTTTCCTCACACTATATGAGATGTGTTCCCTTCGCTCAGTGAGTACACTTTAAAATATCTATCTTTTATTATTTGTTTTTAGACAAAAATAAGTGTCCTCCTTTTTGGACATAGTGATGGCACTAGATATTTTGTCTTAATGTTTTATTTGCCGGACTGCATAAGCGGCTGTAACCACTAGTCTTCTCTTGCACACCCCCACTTCTACGCTGCGGTTGATAAATGCATAGAAAACCTTACTTTCCTGTCTATCTGTGTACTAGATTGGGTATCTTCACTGGTGGTGCTCTGACAGGCCTGTATGGCAAATCAGTTGCTACTTGTTTCTGGGGCTTTTTTGGAGCATTTTTCTCAAATTAATGAGGACATCCAGTGAAGAGCTAGTAAGCTAGTAACTGACCAGCTGAATGGTCTGACAGCCTGAGTCACATCAGGCACTTGCACTTCATTGTTCCATTTGCCTTTTGTCATGTCAGAATTCTTCAGTTTGTCATGTTTTAGACCACAGGTAGAATAGGTCTGTGTAGAGTGATCATTTCTCATCTATGTATTTTACCTCAGAGAAAGCCATATAGGACTAAGCCAAACATATGTACAGGCCTTAAATTAAACTAAGTTCATGAGGTTCATAAGTTGTATTCTAAATAAGTGATACAAATAAAACACGTACAGGTCCAAAATGTATTGAAGCAACCTCAATCCAGCTACTGTAGCACTTTAGTTGGACTGCTTTTGGATCTCTGACGTCTGCATCTGCTCATTTCATATGTTGATTAAAGGCAACTTTACGTTCAGTAGCTACTAGTAATCCATGCCACTGTTCTTTTCTCCACAAGCGACTTCTGTGGATTGCCCCTGGGTTTGACAACCAAGCCTTGCTTTCGTTTCAAAATGGAGTTTGAATGACCGAGCATATCGCCTTTTTTAACTGTTGTTTCCATGCAGAACACAAAATATGAGCATGTATTAATACAATGTTCATCAACAAAGTAAATGAACAACACTCTACAGCCTCAAAACAGGGTTCAGACTATAATGTTGATATCATGGATTGCCAGTTCTTTCATCCATAACTGTGCACAGAAACAGTTTCTATGGCCAATTCCCGTGTAGTTTTTTGTAATTAGGGTAACGTTGTCAAGGACATTAATATTTGGATGGGGAGCTGAAGTCTAGAACACCAGAAGGTTAATAAGCATTTTAATGCAAATGATGAGGAGCATATTAAGGGTTTGGAATATAGAATGCTAATTTAAATGGAACTCTGGCTGTTTCAATTTAGAACTCAGATGTGCAAGGCAACACATTCAAAAATATTCCAAAAGTTTGAAGTCTACACAAAACTCTGACCTGTTTTGACTACATTCTTTTTTTAATTTTCATTGTCTTATACCATTAACACTACTTTTTGATGTTTCTAAGACTGCAGGTAAGGATACAACAATGGGGATGAGAACAACTGGAAGTGTTTTGGTGGTCTTTCTCTGGTCTGTGACAGGTATGGTCTCTTATCATTGTAGTTGCTCTGGTTAACAAATTTAGTATTCTCAAAATACACTAATCATTGTTTTTTTTTTTGGTCCGGTCTGTTAGCTATCCGTTTAAACAGAAAGTACCCAGCTCCTCTGGGTTAACTCACTGCCTTCACCTGGTCGTGTATACAGCATTATTATACAGTATTATCAATAACAATGTCAAGACCATAATATCATCAATAGAATTCCCTTTAGGCATCCTACAAATGTTTTTTTTTTTTGCTACGTCTCTTGTAGACCCAACTAATCCATAATGACATTCGTTGGAAACAATTTTTATTTTCAATGTTAACCGTTTTTATCAAATAGTTGTTGCAGCCCTACACTGGACCAAGTGAGTGAGTAACCTGACGATTGAATAGTCAATATGAAATCTGACTATTCAATACTGTGGTAGGAGCTATCAAAGGCGTCAGCCGACACGTTGACCAAAAAACACGAGTTTCCTGTCTATGTTAATTTGTATTTCACACATCTGTGAGGCACTCAAGTGTTGTTTTTGCATTTAGACTCAACTCAAAAAGTGATGCAACAAAATGTGGAACCAGCTTGCTCCTAACGAGAGCAAACACTGCTTGGCTTAATGTTGTTACAGTTTGCATTTGTCTGACTGTGTTTCAGTGGTTCTGGGTAAGGGTGACTGGGATGTGACCTACTACCCTCAGAGTATCAGTGTCATGAAGGGGTCACCAGTGGAGCTGAGCTGCACCTACAAGTATCCAAGTGGTCATAAAGTCACAACAACCTTCTGGTTCACTAAATATGATACTGATGGGAATCCTATGAACCTGAGTGATGACCCAGACTACAGAGGTCGAGTGACGTACTGTAACAATAATAATAACCACACCCTGAATATCACAGACTTGAGAGTGAGTGACTCAACTGAATACAAGTTCAGATTTATAACAGATCAGACTAAAGGGAAATGGACTGGCCAACCTGGAGTAACTCTATCTGTCACAGGTACAGTGATGAACTATGCTGGCATTTTTTGCCTCCTGCCATGTCGTTATTTTGAATAAGAATTTGTTCTTAATTTAATTGCACGGTAAAAAAAAAGGTTCAATAATATTTTTCAAGGTAATCCTGATGAATATACTTTGTCATATTATGATTTGGTTTATAATTATACATTGTCTTATTACTTAACATATGATTTAATATATTATGATATCTCCCTTTTCTATTTCCATGTCAAATATTCTCCCCACCCTTTATGTAGGAAAACAAACATTAATTATAATTATAAGTGCATATGTAGGAATCAGAGTGGTTGGTCTGGTTCTCATCCTCTGTCTGTCTGAGGGAAATGCATTTTTCATAGCATTCCACCATTCACACTTAGATCAGTAATCAGTGTTTTGCATTCTCACATTCATTCCCAAAACAGGAAGAGGTCTTCCAAATCCACCTCTGAGACGGAGGACAAAGCAGACGATGAGCAGGTGAGTCGGCTGGAATCAGAAATCTAGTGACGGATGGCTTTGAAACATCCTAACACTCACATGAGCAAATAAGGCATAGGATTGTGGATGGCAGAAATAAATACCTGTTTCTTTTGTGTCTCAAACATATTTTAACCATTTATTGAAGACATGCAGAACAATACATCACATCTTGGCGTCAGGTTCTGCTCCTCTGGGGTGACTCACTGCCATCACATGATCATGTTGTCGATACCACTAATAACAATATCAACACCATAATATCATTAATAACTACACCCATTGACCATGACCAAGGTACACAGTACTGATCCCCCAATGAAAAGGAAACAGAACCAATCAGGTGGAGGCAGAGGGGGAGACAGGGGTGGAGGCAGGGATGGATGCAGGAGTGGAGTTCTGATCTACAGGCTAGTAGACCAGGACTCATCAGTAACCTGACGATTAAATATTCAGTATGAAATCTGATATTCTGATTGGAGCGTCCGGATGTTAGCTGATAAGTTGCTGACCAATGACCACTCTGATTTCCTGTCTGGACTGGCTATGCTAATTTCTCTTGAATGAATGAATGTTGATCTATTGAGTTGATGTTGGTAATGCGTTGTGTGTGGTGGTGTGTTGCAATTTCTTACATTCTTTTGTGTTTGTTTTACTGAAGGAAGTGTAGTGACCTCTCCCACCATATGTTTGCCCCTGGCAGTCAGAAGTGTGTAATTACATGAATAAAACCAGACCATGAGATGAAAAATTGGCTGCGACAGTGAATGTGATAAATATCTGTTCTTCATGCAACATTTCCTCACATTAACTGTCATCTCATCAGGGAGACCCTGTATATGTGAACCGCTCCCGTAGGATCATGAGATCTTCCACAGCACAGAAAACAGACACAGTGGATGATGGATATGTAAGTCTGTTGGAGTCAGAAGATCACTAGGGTGAATGTTTACATTTTGTGGAACATTTTCTGATGTTTCCTGTCCTCTCTACCCATCAGGGAGACTCCAATCCTATTTATGAAAACATCTGAACAACCGCCGTGACCCCTACTGCAAATGGTGACCTGACATCCCTGTTTTTTTTTCAGTTTCTGATTGCCTGTCCCCAGCTAGAGCTGTCCACAGAAATGTTCCTGGTTAGCCCTCACAAAGTAGAAAATACAGAAATGCTCTCCTTTAATCTTAACTCATATTTAAAAAACAAAACCTACAGTTAGTTGTCTGTGCAGAATTGCATTCATATGGTCCCCATCACTGCACTAAACTGGCTTGTTCCATCTGACCTGTTATCCACAGGTTTGATCAGTGACACTTTGGAATCAAAGCATCATAGCATTACCCAGTCCGAAGATGTTGTGTAGGGTACAGAAACAATTATCCATGATGTTAAGCTTACAGAAGAGCCCCACCTGGTGGAGGTGCACTGTAGGACAAGTGAAAGTTCAGAAAAGAGTCGATCACCCCAGAAAAGCAGAGTTTTGATTTCAGAGGTACATGAGTAGAAACAAAGGTTAATTTAGAATAATGGGTCAGAATATTATTATACTAGATGAGAAAACCTGAGGCAAAGGATAGAGTTCTCGAAGAACAGAAAACACAGTTCTTTTTAATCATTAATGGAGTAACATTTGTACTTAACATTAACCGTGATTTACTACGAGACCAGCAGCAAGTTGCTTGACAATATCTGAATGACACTGTCAAAACAGCTGATCAAACCAAAAGTAGTCTCCAGTATGTTATGGAGCAAAGGAAGGGAACAGTGGTTTTAAATGGAGATACAGTTTCTATTTTCCACATAGAAACATCTGTGTTTAGCATTTTTAAAAGGATGACAAAATAAATATTTTGTTTAAATGCACATGAACACCTAATGAAGAAATGGACTTCGATGTTTCTGATTAAACTGGTTACTTCTCCCTCTGGTGGCCAAGTTGACCTGCATAATGAATGGGATCATAAAAAAAAATCATTAGACACCTTTTAAAGAGGCACCACGGTCACATGGTTTACTTCTAACCAATTAAATTGAAGAGAGCAGTAAACCCCCCCCCCACCCAAATTACCTGTTGTGTGCCTGAATCCCCATTTTGATCTTGATTGTGATTGGGGGTGATGTCTGAAATAAGGTGAGGTCTATTTTAAAAGTTCATGAGTATATCCACACCAAAAAAAAACATTTGTTTGGACAATGCATTTTTGAAAGTTTGTTAATGTGGAATCTGTTAAAGGTGGAACCTTCTCTTTAAAACTGCCTTGTAGCGATAAAATTAAGTAGATTGAATCAAAAATTGAAAACAGTTAATGTATTTGAAGTTGAATATTCGTTATATTAATTTTCAACTTGAAGGTTAACTATTTATAATGTAATATATGTAATAACTCAGAATTTGATCATAAAAATGTTGCTTTGTACCGTTTCATATGTAGACTTGATATCAGATTTTATAAAATATTTTATAATTCTTCTTGCAATTGTGTTTCTTTTTGTATTCTGAATTGTTGAAAGAAAAGTCAAATTCTTATGTATTTGTCTCAAAAACAAGTACTTCATGATAATTAGCAAAGTTGCATTCAATGATAGTGTATTGCACCTTGCCAAGATTACAGCACCAGTCTTCTCGTAAAATGTTTCATGAGGTGGGAGAACATATACAAAGGGATCTAAGACCACTGATTGTCGACCATCAGATGACCAATCCAGGTGAACTCAGTGGTCGACCATCAGATGACCAGTCCAGGTGAACTCAGTGGTCGACCATCAGATGACCAGTCCAGGTGAACCCAGTGGTCGACCATCAGATGACCAGTCCATGTGAACCCAGTGTTTGTGACGACTGTGACGGTTGACAGATACAGAGACGTGACATTCCAGTCCCCCAGTGTAACGTATCTATGGTTCTTCTACCCATCACCCTCAGGGGGTAAAAGGCCTAAACATGAAATTCACCACATTTCCTGACAAACTCTATTCATTGCACTGACACCTTGACCCCTGCTGAAAATGTGAAATATTAACACAGGCCAACAGTTAGATTTATACAACAACACTGAACACAGGGCATTTGTTTGTGTTTTCTGGACTATAATAATACCTTCTGTTGCCCTAAAGAAGAAAAACTGCTATATGACTACCAATCTAATTGCTCACACAACAGAATGACCTTTACATTATAAACCTCACTGACTGGTCCTCGTGTTGTCTTCAGTACGAGACACTGAATCACATCATACTCTTAACATTACTCAGAGCATTCAGAGTGAGTATAGGCCCCACGAATACAGCAGAGTACTGACATCCAGGGGAGGTTCAAGACAAGGGAATTAATAGTCCTTCCCACAGGAGAGTCTAGCCTGCATTTAACAGTACAAACTGGGCGGTTTGAATACTGAAGGCTGATTGGCAGTAGAATAACAAACAGTATACCAACGGGTATGACATCATTCCTGCTGTTCTAATTGTGTTTTCACCTCAGTGTTATTAAGCTTTGAAAGAACTTGGTGCTGTAGCCCAAGAACACGTCTGAAACACGGATCACGGACACTGCAGTTATTGTAACGTTGACATAATGCTACGCCCTCGGGTGACGTGCAGTCTTCAATTAATTTAGACTTAATTTAAAAATACATATATCTGTATATGTTAAAAGCCTACATTTAACATATACAGACATGTATTTTTTTTAACAAATATAATTGTTTTTCTTTTTTTAAATTGCGTCTCCCTTAGAGAACCAGGAGTATATATTTCTAGGTCATGCACGCTATGAGGTCCTGATCTCCGCGCGGCTCAGAGAAACAACCGAAGAAGACACTTACACTTTGAGGCCACATGACATGGGGGGCGAATGTGAGGGCCAGGTTGAAGGCGGACATCTTGTTTGTGTCCTGCTGCTTGGCGGTGTGGTACAGGAGGTCCAGGAGCAGTTTGAGGAGGCTGCGGTTGGCCTGCGGCAGTAGCATGAAGAGGAGCTGCAGGGCCTCCATCTGACACTCCTTGTTGGGCACTGACGTCAGGCCCTCTACATGCAGGTGTGGTCAATGAAGCAACAATGAATCAACCATCTAGGACCAGGAACAGGCCCTCCACATGCAGGTCTGGTCAATTAAAATTAATGAATCAACCACATAAAACAGGAAGGTCTGATCCATCTAAAAATATCAAGTATTTTTATTTAACATTTATTTGACCAAGTGTGTCGTTGATAATAATTGACATTTTCAATGACGACCTGTCCAAATCAATACAACAGCAAGAGGACAAAACAACCTACAGCAGAGAACCACACATTAATAATGTAGAAATGTAAATACAAGTAAATAAAATCTCCATATTCAAGAGAAAACTTAACTCAACTTTAACTAAATCCAGTGAGACATTTGACAGATTCAGTAACCACATTGATCAGATCAACCACCAAGTCACAGGAACAAGGACACATACTAGAGATCATCATTATTACTTAATAATCATACAGTTATCATCATCATCATCATCATCATCAATCAGTAAATGCAAAAGCAGGATCAACTTACTCTTGCTGAGGTATTCAATTAGTTGGTAGATCTGGGCGATGCCTCCCTCCATCAGGGGCGCCCCGAAGAGGAGTCCCTTATCTGGAACAAGGACAGAGTTACGACAGAATGATGATGAGTCAGTAGGGAAGAGCTGGAAATGCAACGTTAAACAGAGGGCAGTCAACAATAACCAGAGGGCAGTCAACAATAACCAGAAAACAGTCAACAATAACCAGAGGGCAGTCAACAATAACCAGAGGGCGGTCAACATTAACCAGAGGGCGGTCAACATTAACCAGAGGGCAGTCAACATTAACCAGAGGGCAGTCAACATTAACCAGAGGGCAGTGAACATTAACCAGAGGGCAGTCAACATTAACCAGAGGGCAGTCAACATTAACCAGAGGGCGGTCAACAAGTATGCGACTGAGATCGTAGGTAAGGAACGTAGAGGAGGGGTCTGGGCCACGCTCAGGATGCAAGTGTTTGAAAATAGAGATTGTCCCCGAAACCAGGCCAATACATAAGCAGGAAAAAAAAAACATAATCATCAATTGCACTATATATAGGGACACATACACAGTTATAGATTTGTTTCCCAGCAAATCAGAAAGCGGCTTGTTAGTTTGTTAAAAAGGAAAGTGTCAGATAAGAGTTATTTGTAACAGTCTCTAACTGCTGAGAAATTAAATGAACGATGACCTAATGAACTGTGGCCTTTTGGAAAGACCAGAGTAAGGAATCTACTACAGCACAGGATTCTATAAGAAACATAGATTTTGAAGAGTGACTTAAGATATTGGGGGCTTCGGCCTGCGGGACTTAAAAAGAAGTTGTTAGCACTGAGTCAGGGGTTTTAATGTAGGGGTCCAGTTAACCGGAGTGGTATGGTCATAGTGATTAGTGTTGAAGGGGGGACTGGTGAGAAAGCGAGTGGGTGTGTGGAAAATTGGATTTAATAATTGGGGAGGATAAATAGTAAGAATACACAATTGAAACTTCAAATCCAATGTCATTGAACCCATGCGTTGAATACAGTATGTGTCTACAGTAAAAACATACAAAAAACATTATAAGAGTGTACGCAACCACCCCCACTGTCTTTACAGGGTCCGGTCGGTACCCGAGCCAATGGAGCCACTTAATTAATATGCATAATATAGTATGTTATCAATCTTATGTTTGTAAAAATAAAAAGTTGCTATGTGAAAATATACTATACTTTCACCCATGATTGCTACAAAAGTGTCCAACATTACTGGTCCAGCTTGTAAGTGGGGCAGTGTTTTGGATTACAGCCGACTTCAAGGTTAGTCAAGGCTAACTAATCTGCAAGTCACCTTGCTTGTCAAGTAACTATTCAGCATAATTTGTTGATCAGTTCATCAACCATGACGCATCACGTATTTCAAATACGGTCCGTGTCAAAGTGTTTCTCTCTTAGGAATTGCAAATCACACATGTTAATTATTTCATGGTGAACATAGCAACATAAGGCCACGCCCAAGAAATGTAAATGAGTCAGTAACACAGTCGCGTAGTGCCAAACTGGTCATGTGCAGAGCAAACCTCTTCCTAGTAAATGTCATTACAAAGAGATGTGTTCCCCTCACTCAGTGAGTACACTCTAAAATATATCTACCTTTTATTATTTGTACGTAGGCAAAAGTCAGTGTCTGCTTTTTTGGACATAGTGATGCCTTTAGAAATCAAATTTAGATGTATTTTTGCATATGGTTGCGAGATATAGACTGTGTTTGACTGTTTCTCAATGGGGTTTTTCCCCATTTAGTCGCATAACCCTCACATGCAATAACGACAGTTAGTTTGTGACCCACTGATATCACAGACCTCATGGTATCACCTGCTGAGATTCTTTCCTAAGCCTTTACTGCAGGCCTTTTATCGTCAAATGCACAAAATTACAGTGTCGTTCTGAGCATTGACATTTTTATGACATGGCACAAGACATCTACACAGTAAAGATGTCTTGTATTTTCCAGTGAAGTAAAATACAAAGCAAAAAATAGGAATAGCAAAAAGATATACATAACAAACTTGCAGCAATTCCGAAGTGTAGAAAAGGGGTATATGGACAATATGAAAGAAATATTATAAATATAAATGTAAGTGTAGTAGTGACTATGAATACATTAAAATACTGCATGCTTATGTATATTGAATGTGCAAAGAAATTCATCAGGGCATTTGACATGATCATGTGATCAATATGATAATAGATCAATCTTGCTGGTTGAGAAGCCTCGTATCTACTCTCACTTATAATTGGGGAACAAACTGTGCTGTTGTTCTTAATTAGTGAAACATGTAAGTGTTGAGACAAACAGAAATAAAAATGAATATACACAGAAAATAGCGTAGCCCACGCTCACGATTCAAACCTAGAGGAGGCAGTCAGATTTGACGCATTGTACGCAGTCCGAAAAATTTATTTTCAAAACAGTCTGGACAGTCTGCTGAGAACCTGAGGTTGTGGAGTCTGTTAGTAAAGTTGAGATATTTTGCCCAGTCAATAAAGACCAAAGCACAATACTGCTTGTCTAAACCAGAAATTTTGTCGTTCAGGATGTCTGAAATGCACTCGTGGCCAACTCTGAAGCCTGACTGAACCGCAGAAAGAACACGCGTGGGAAACAGGGGTGGAGGCAGGGATGGAGTTCTGGTCTACATGCTAGTAGACCAGGACTCATCAGACTGAGTAACCTGACGATTAAATATTCAGTATGAAATCTGATATTCTGATTGGAGCGTCCTGATGTTAGCTGATAAGTTGCTGACCAATGACCACTCTGATTTCCTGTCTGGACTGGCTATGCTAATTTCTCTTGAATGAATGAATGTTGATCTATTGAGTTGATGTTGGTAATGCGTTGTGTGTGGTGGCGTGTTGCATTTTCTTACATTCTTTTGTGTTTGTTTTACTGAAGGAAGTGTAGTGACCTCTCCCACCATATCTTTGCCCCTGGCAGTCAGAAGTGTGTAATTACATGAATAAAACCGGACCATGAGATGAAAAATTGGCTGCGATGGTGAATGTGATAAATATCTGTTCTTCATGCAACATTTCCTCACATCAACTGTCATCTCATCAGGGAGACTCTGTATATCTGAACCTCTCCAGTAGGATCATGAGATCTTCCACAGCACAGACAAAGACAACAGACAGAGTGGATGATGGAAATGTAAGTCTGTTGGAGTCAGAAGATCACTAGGATGAATGTTTACGTTTTGTGGATCATTTTCTGATGTTTCCTGTCCTCTCCACCCACCAGGGAGACTCCAATCCTATTCATGAAAACCTCTGAACAACGGCCGTGACCCCTACTGCAAATGGTGACCTGACATCCCTGTTTTCTCCCCGTTTCTGATTGCCTGTCCCCAGCTAGAGCTGTCCACTGAAATGTTCCTGGTTAGCCATCACAAAGTAGAAAAAACATAAATGCTCTACTTTAATCTCAGCTCATATTTACAAGACAAATCCTACAATTGTCTGACCAGAATTGCATTTAAATGGTCCCCATCGCTGCACCTAACTGGCTTGTTCCCTCTGACCTGTTATCTACAGGTTTGATCAGTGACACTTTGGAATCAAAGTATATTAGGCATATCCAGTCAGAAAGTTGTGTAGGGTACAGAAACAAACTACCCATGATTCTAGGCTTACTGAAGAGCCCGAACCTGGTGGAGGTGCACTGTAGGACAAGTAAATGTTCAGAAAAGAGTTGATCACCCCCGAAAAGCAGAGTTCTGATTTCAGAGGTACATTATTAAAGACAAATGTTAATTTAGAATAATGGGTCAGAATATTATTATTATTATTTACCCGTGTCAATGAACATAGCACGGTTCTTTTTAATCATTAATGGAATCACATTTGTACTTAACATTAACCGTGATTTACTACAAGACCAGCAGAAAATTGCTTGACATTTTCTCATTACATTCACATGACCAAAACAGCAGATCAAACCAAAAGTAGAAAGTCTCCAGTATGTTATGGGAACACTGGTTTTAAATTAAGTTACCGAAAGTTTCCACATTCCAGGTTTAGCATTTTTAAATGAATTTTTGTTTTGTTTGTTTAAATGAGCATGAACCCTCATCAGGAAGAAATCCACTTTGATGTTTCAGATTAAACTGGTTAGTTGTCCCTCTGGTGGCCAAGTTGACCTGCATAATAAATGGGATCATTCAAATAGCACACTGAACACCTTTTAAAGAGGCACTCCGGTCACATGGTTTCCTTCTAACCTATTAAATTAAAAAGAGCAGCAACCCCTCCCCCACCCACCCATACGACCTGTTGCATGTCTGAGTCCCCATTTTGATCTTGATTGTGATTGGTAGTGATGTCTGAAATAAGTTGAGGTCTTCTTTAGATATGTTGAGGTCACCTTTTTGGAACAGTTTGAATTTGGAGGATCATGAAGGGTGATCACATGACTGGAGTGCAGCTTTAAATTGGCTGACATTTTGTTTCTGGTTACAATGATCTTGGCCCCAGCATTGTTTGGCCTCTGGGAAATGCTAGCAGCTACAGCCATATCAGACCATTGGTTTCAACCAAAACACTGACGTTGTAAAAGTTTGTTAGTATATCCATAACAAAAAACACTAGGTTTGGACAATGCACTTTTGAATGTTTTCTTTATAAATGTGGAATCTGTTAAAGGTAGAACTCTGTTTAAAACTGCCTTGTAGCCATAAAATGAAGTAGATTGAATCACAAATTTAAAAACTCGAATGTATTTGAAGTTAAATATTTGTTATATATATTTTCAATTTGAATTTTAAGTGTTTGAAAAGTAATAGTTGGAATAACTTGGAATTTGATCGTAAAATTGTGGCTTTGTACCGTTTAATTTGTAGAGTTGATATCCGGTTTTATTAAATATTTTATAATTCTTCTTGCAATTGTGTTTTTTGTGTTCTGAATTTTTGAAAGAAAAGTCTAATTCTTACATATTTTTCTGAAGAACAAGTATATCATGATCAATGGCAAAGTTGCATTCAATGATAGTGTATTGCACCTTGCCAAGATTACAGCACCAGTCTTCTCGTAAAATGTTTCATGAGGTGGGAGAACACATACAAAGGGATCTAAGCCCATTGATCTATGCAGAACCTCCTTGGTTCATAACTTGTGGGTTCTCTGTGGAGGCGGCAGCCTCTGTGGGATGTCCTCCCGGCAGTTACATGTAACGGATTACAAAGAAACAGTAACTGTAATCCGTTACGTTACCAACAAAAATATTGTAATCGGATTACAGATACTTTTTGAAAAAATTTATGATTACTTTTGGGTTACTTCAATTGAAAAAGAATATGTGCGCGAAATAATTATGACACGTTGTATGTTTGAATTTATTATTTAATGTTATAAAAACCAAAATATGAATTGCGCGCCTCAGTTGTGTGTGTGATCATCATGCGCGCAAAGGTGGACGCACATAACCAGTTTAGTGACGGTGGAAGCGCTAGTTTAAATTTCTCTTGTTTTGGTTGGTTGGATGGCTGGTAAAAACAGAGTATATCTTCGATAATATTAGCCGAGTCATATAAAATGTTATTTAGTTATCTACTCGACGCATAATTCTCAGAACAATGATAGGCAATAGGCCTACCTGGTGTTTTTTCAAGTTTCAAGGTTTATTTGCCAAATGCACCGAACAACACAGCCAGGACGAGTTGCACCGAAGAACTTTTACAGGAATTGTTTAATATATTCGGCAACTATTTGTTAGATAGCTGTAACATGGCGCTGCCTTCAAGATAAAACATTATATGGAATTTACCACGAAATTTGGCAGTGTTGGGAAGCACTCTGCCAAAGGATGATTATTTGCATTTGAACGCGGCTACGTCAATTCCGTCCATACAAGGTAGGCCATGTGATTCTGCTTGCTTTGCATCTCTGAAAATGGTTTTCATTGGTTATCATTGGCTGTTGACGTCATTTACTTTAAATTTAGAGTGCAGGTTTATAATCACAGTTTATTTCTTTCATTTGCGTTTTGAAAATCCATCACTGGTGGCCATAATAATCGCAGGTTGCGGGTGTTCACGATTGCAAACGTGCATTCGCGTGCCGGGGGTTACTGCAACATTTTGACAATGTTGGTTGTGGAGCAAATCATCAGACTACTGCAGATTTAGTTTATGCGCGAAAAGCTACGGATATCTTAATTTTTATATATAACAATGTCAATACCCTTTTCGAGTAATTGCCATTTATTTTTCAACAATGTTTTGAAGCAATTAAAAAAATTAATAAAGCACAAACAACAGAACAGGCTTAAGCATCATTAGATTTTGAGTTATGTTCAGATAAAACGTCAAATTCTGGAAGATCGAGGTTTATTGGATTAATTGGAATGACGGAATATCTGACAGACCTTTAGCGTGTAATGTAGAGATGTTGCCCAATCATATAGAACTGAAAAACAATGGTTTAGAAACCCATTTCCAAAGGCACTGAAGCCTACACAACCCATAAGGTAAAATACGAATTCCGTTTTTGGCCAGCTATGTAAACTCTAACATTGATTGATCCCGCAAACGGTGTTCAGTTGGTTATAGGCTATTCCTATTTGTTTTCCAATACCTCTTAATATGAAAGTAATCTGAAAGTAATTCAAAGTAATCAGATTACGTTACTGAGTTTGAGTAATCAAAAATTTACGTTACTGATTACAAATGTGGACAGGTAACTGAAACGGATTACATTTGAAAAGTAACCTACCCAACCCTGCCTCCTGGTAGCAGTTGGTTAGAGATGGGCATGGGAGGTCATCTCGGCTGCCTCTCCAGCCGGCCTTCTTCTGGTCTCCATTCTTCTTCTTCCCAGGCACCCACGTCCTTGGTGTTGAGCCAACTTGAGCCAAGTTTTTTGTCCGAACACATTACGAACAAAAGTTGTACTATAATGTTCATCTTAAGGTCATCCTGAATGGTTCGTGGCGTAGTACATGCACACATGTATGTATGTAAATGTATTAAGCAATGGTGGAGAGACACAAGGAACAGGCACAGGTAGACTGCGAATTATAAAATGACAATCAGGGGGTTCAATGTTATCTCAAGGGAACCCAGTAGAGCGCTGGCACATACTTCAGTGAATTGATGTCTTACAATCCTTACAGTATCTTGCTTGTTAAACGTAATGTCTGGAGTCTGTAGATGATGATGAATACAATGCACTACACCAGCTCATGGGGCACAAACCACACAACAACCTTTGTAATCAGGGGTCACCAAGAAAGTACCCCCCCCACACACACGCACACATACACACACAGCTGACCATAATTTCCACTCAAACAGACCCACACAATGCTGTACCAGAACCCAGTGGCATCGGACTGGGGGGAAAAGGGGTACTAAATATATAGGGCCCTCGTAATTTTTTTTAATGTTGAATAAAGAGGAGAGGGGCCCTCAGAGACTGCCTATGTACAGGGCCCAGAATTTTGTGCTACACCCCTGCCAGAACCAAAGACACAATCAGCATGCGAAAGAGGTAGGCAGATGTATTACTTCCATATAGCATCTAGGACTGTGACTGACTAACATTAAACATTCAATTTGTCAGCTGTTTCCTAACTAAGACTATTAGATTATTTTCAAGGTAACAAAACATCTGACAAATTTGGCAGATTTTTGGGTGGCCAATGTCTTTGAGTATAATATCTAGGCTGATGTTTCTGTTTTCAAAGTCTTCTAATTTTAAACATTCTATGAAATCAGTCTCACCTTAAAAAAATTACAAAGGTTTGGATTGACTCTCCTGGGCTTTCCTTCCACTGCTATATTGATGTCAAAATATTTATCTACAACAAATAATCCTCCATTGTCTCACTGCTCGTGCCTGAGCACAAGTGTTAGCTAACATTAGATAATGTGACATTTTATATTGGTAACGAAATGCCAAGCCATAGGCACACAGTGTGTCAGTAAATATGGAAATGAGTTTAAATCTCGGACAGATTTAACAGAAGTAAACTGTTTTTGCTGAACTTAACCAATGACAAAACTCAGGAACACATTAGCCATCTATCATCATCTATCTACCATTTCTATCATTACATGTTCATGCAGTTTAAGCCAGAATAAATTATTTTTATACGTGCTAGCTTAACCAAAGGAGTCCCTTTGGTGAGAGAGGGAGGGAGGGAGGGAGGGAGGGAGAATCACAACACATCTTACCAGCACAAAAGCTTTTGCTAGGGATTTGTGTTACATCATTCATGCATCTTTTGTGTGTCATTAATTCAAGCCCCACCTACTACAACAGGTAAACTGAAACTATGAAGACATATTCATTCATCCAATATAAGGTTGGTAAAACACAGAAATGTTGACTTTATGGCAGTGTAAGACTGTATGTAATATCCTCTGCGATAAAGTCAACATTTCTGTGTATCGCCAACATTATATTGAATGAATGAATATGTCTTTATAGTTCTGGTTTACCTGTCGTACTAGGGTGGGCTTGGGTCGTCTTGCATGAACCACACATTTGAGATCTCCCCAGAGTGGCTCGATGATATTAAGGTCAGGAGACTGTGATGGCCACTCCAGAACCTTCACCTTTTTCTGCTGTAAACACTGGAGGGCCAACTTGTGCTTAGGGTCATTGCCAAGCTGGAAAGTCCAAGAGCGACCCATGCGTAGCTTTCGTGCAGAAGAATGCAAATTGTCTGCCAGTATTTTCTGATAACATGCTGCATTCATCTTTCCATTTTTACAAGTTTCCCCTTGCCTTTAGAGCTCACACACCCACAAAACATCAGTGAGCCACCACCATGCTTCACAGTGGGGATGGTATTCTGTTCACTATAGGCCTTGTTGACCCCTCTCCAAACATAACATTGTTTGTGACCAGAAAGCTCTATTTTGGACTCGTCGCTCAAAATTACATTGTGCCAGAAACTGTGAGGCGTGTCAAGGTGTTTTCGGGAATTTTGTAACCGGGCTTTTGTGGCATTTGCACAGTAAAGGCTTAAAATTTCTGGCAACTCGACCATGCAGCTCATTTTTGTTGAAATATCGTTGTACTGTGCTCCTTGAAACAACCACAACTTTTTCCAGAGCTGCCTGTAGTTCTCCTGAGGTTACCTGTGGGTTTTTATTTGTATCCCAAACATTCTTCTGGCAGTTTTGGCTGAAATTTTTCTTGGTCTACCTGACCTTGCTTGGTATCAAGAGATCCCTGAATTTTCCACTTTTTAATGAGTGATTGAACAGTACTGACTGGCATTAGCAAGGCTTGCTAATGGATATCTTTTTATATCCTTTTCCATCTTTATGAAGTTCCATTGCCTTGTTACGCTGGCAATGGAACTTTGCAGTTCTTTTTTGACAGTTCTTTTCTGCTCCCCATGGCTCAGTATCCCGCCTGCTCAGTGCATCCATGTGAGAGCTACCAAACTCATTGACTCTTTCTACACAGACACTAACTGCAATTTAAAAAGCCACAGGTGTGGGAATTTAACCTTTAATTGCCATTTTCACCTGTGTGTGTCACCTTGTGTGTCTGTAACAAGGCCAAACATTCAAGGGTATGTAAACTTTTTTTGCATGATCAGTCATATTTTCAAACTCAGTGCCAAAATTTCACAATTTCTGCCAGGGTATGGAAACCAAGAAGCACAACTGTATATAGTACCAGTCAAAAGTTTGGACACATTAACCCATTCACTGATGGAGTATACTGGGATGAAGTCAAGTTCATTATGTGGGGTCCTCCATTATTTATTTGTGGACCTCCATTATGTCCATCTCTGCACCCACAACAAATATCTGAATGAATAGTTTAAGTCAAGGTCAGAACATGTAAAATGTTTAAGGCCATAGAGTGAAAAGTTCATGAAAACAGAAGTAGATAACTAATAGCATATATTAGAAATTTGGTACAAAATGGAAGTTTACTTCTCAAATAATAAAACGCAACTAGTAATGCAGTCTTTTGTGCAATTTCTTGCACTGTCATGTCAGCTTTGTGGCATTCTGGTCTGGCCAGTGGTCATGTTAATGGCCTAAAGCAAATGGAAATTCTACATCATATTCTGCTCTGACTACTTTAAATGCTTAATGTCTATGACAGAAAACACGCCTACTGTTAGTCTCCATTGACTGCTAGGAAGTTTGGTTCACTGCACAAGACCTCTCCTCTTCACTTGGTAAGTGTGTTAAACACAATGAAGACAATATCTTCAAATATCAATTTTCATTATTTATTATCTATACTGCAAGTCAAATACCGAGGGAATCAGAATTCCTCTCTGGGACACTTTCTGAATACAGTTGCTATCATGCAATTATTATCCAAGGTGTTTGTCATATGCATATGTGTCTTGTGTAATTACTATAGAAGGTTTGTGTTTTCATGTGTGTGTCCATGAGTGTGTGTGTGTGAGCAAATCTCCTGCTGATCCCATCATCATGAAAACTAAAAGAATCCTAAAAAAGAAGATCCGTAGAGGGATAAAACTACAAAAGTAAACCTAAATCAAATATTCAAAAGTAAATAACTTAAAGATGCTGTATGTACTAACAGGAAAAAAATATGCATCTTGTGGGAGAATGTCTCATTTTAACCCTGTGCTGTGTAGCATAAGACACCATAAATTTTCATGGAGATAACTAGTTAGTAACATTTGATGGCACATGGTTTTCAATTAGGCGGTTAAAAATGTTCAGCCATTATTTAAGCAAAGCATGTAGCCAAGCTCCAGTTTTATTTTACAGCTTGTGAAAGTGTCTTCGTACAAAGTGAACCAAAATGTTCATCCGGAACTGTTGGTAGATACTTGATTGTAGGCACACGCTCTGCATTGTCCACCACTGAACAAAGGTTGCATTCCATTACAGTGAGTCTGTCCTGTGGTTAGTTTGCATAAAAAAATGTGTACACCTTCCTGGAAATGGAGGACGACAGATATTTGCTTAGCTTGGGGTATTATTTTTATCCCAATTTGAAGATTTTCATCTGTAATGTAAACCCTTTCTATTAATTTCACCGCCAGTTCTGTGGTGTCATAGTTCCTTCAAAATGACACAGCCCACGTGTGATGCAATGCCTCTTACTGTTGCAGTTGGATCCACTTTTGGATATTCTTAAAAGTTTAATAAATTGTAAGACATTATTTGGGGGTATTTCATTAATTAAGCTACACCATTCCTACATGTTCTAACCTATACAGTTGTGCTCAAAAGTATGCAGACCCTTGGAGTATTGATAATATATGTACCATTTGTAAAGAAAACATGAGTGATCTGGCAAAACACATTTATTTTATTTCTTGTGGGATTCATATTCAACTGTAGGTTATAACAGAATGGCACAATCATGAAACAAAACATGGCACCCCCCCCAAAACATCAGTGTGCCGCAATCGTGCTTCACACTGGGGATGGTATTCTGTTCACTATAGGCCTTGTTGACCCCTTTCCAAACGTAGCGCTTATGATTGTGACCATAAAGCTCTATTTTGGTCTCGTCACTCCAAATTAGTGTGCCAGAAGCTGTGAGGCATATCAAGGTATTGTCGGGCATATTGTAAATGGGCTTTTTTGTGGCATTGGCGCAGTAAAGACTTCTTTCTGGCAACTCGACCATGCAGCTCATTGTTGTTCAAGAATTGTTGTATTGTGCTCCTCTATTTTGGTCTCATCATTCCAAATAACCAAGAGATCCCTGAATTTTCTACCTCTTAATAAGTGATTGAACAGTACTGACTGGCATTTGCAAAGCTTTGGATATCTTCTCATATCCTTTTCCATGTTTATTAAGTTACATTACCTTGTTACGCAGGTCTTTTTACAGTTCTTTTCTGCTCCCCATGGCTCAGTGTCTAGCTTGCTCAGTGCATCCACGTGAGACCTAACAAACTCATTGACTATTTATCCACAGACAGTAATTGCAATTTAAAAAGCCACAGGTGTGGGAAATTAACCTTTAATTGCCATTTTAACCTCTGTGTCACCCTGCGTATCTGTAACAAGGCCAAACATTCAAGGGTATGTAAACTTTTGATCAGGGCCTTTTGGGTGATTTCTGTTATCATTATGATTTATAAAGGAGCCAAACTACTATGTGATAATACATGGCTTCATATGATCACTATCTTTGTTTAAAAGACAGTTTTTTTGCAAGATAAGTCATATTGTCAAAATCAATGCCAAAATTTCACCAGGGTATGCAAACTTGAGCACAACTGTAAGTAAAAAAGTATGTTTTAGGAACGTACTCCAAATGTTTTGCCATGATAAATATTCTTAGTTTCGAAATTATGAAAAAATATATTTTGCTGTTTTGTGGGAATTTAAGCAGCATGATATTCCCTCAAGACTCTGATCTTAATCGTCTGGCAGTTATTCTGAATGAAGTCTGAGGTAAATTAAAAATGATAATGTTATCCCGTCTTTCTTTTGGCAAGTCAGCGTGCTCTAACTGTTGGTCTGATTTGCCCTGTGACCTACAAGTTTCAGGCTGCTGTGTTATAATGTCTTAAAACATTAAATTACATTTTTTATATTTTAATAGTTTTGATTGTATCAGAATATCTTCAGGTCTGAACAGTGATAACAATATCAACCACATATCATACATACCACTGTCTTGAGTAGTACTGGGATCTCTGGACTGTATTCGACAGGAACCCTGGGGAATAATAATTAAAGATTAAAAACCTACAGTATGGAGTTTGTTAGTTCAACTTTAACATTTTATAGTTGTGTTGGTCTTTGTAGATTTCAAGCCTTGCCCTTACAGATAAAACCAGCAGGAGAATAATAACAAGTAGGAACAATTCCTAGTGGTACTTCGCCTTCAGTAAGCATATCTAATAATACTCTAATAAAGTTAACATTGATTACATACCATTTTGAGTAGTTATTGTAGCGACCTTATGAGCCCTTACCCGTCCCTCCAAAAGGGGATATCCCTATTTGGATCATTCGGTAGTGGTCACAGATGTGGAGCTGAAGGTTGTGGGTTCGAGACTCTGCCCCACCAAATGCTATGTTGGTGTCAGGAGTGGGATATTCCCAGATGGCCATCAGAGAGGCGTGTCTCTGTGAGGGACCAGTTATATTTTAGGGGTAATGTAGTAGCTTGGTAAAGGCACTACTTGCAGTGGGTAGCCGAAGGTAGCGGGTTTGAGACTCTGCCCTTCCAAACAGTAATGTAAATGCAAATAATAACATGTATATTTAGGCAACGATTAGGCAACCCTACAGCAGTAATGAGTCTGAGGACCATTAAAACATTTTTCAAATCACAACCATTCTGTGATGATAATCTGTATTTTCATACAGCATATTCATTTCATTATTGTATTTCATAGCAATGTTAATTCATGACAACAGTGGGTTTTTGTCTCCTAGCCTGCAGGGAGGAAGATGCATCAATGGCCTTGACAACAGCAGCACATGTGTTGGTGTTTACACTGCTGTATGTGGCAGGTATGGATGCATTCATATCTTTATATTGTGATATTCATCTTAAAGGATAATTTATAATGATGTCAGTTATTCGGCTACCCCCCCACCTGATTTCTGGGATTAAATAAGAAAAACACCTCTCTGAATAAATAAATATTCATAAGTACACATGATAATCAAAAGAATCCAAACATATACCAAACAGTATGAAACATGAAACAATAGTATTTAAAAACGATTCCCATATTTAAATTTGACACTATTAAAGTGCCACTGTGCTAAGGCGTTTTACTCAAACAAATCTGTACAGACACAAATATTTGCAATGAATAATTGACAAATTAACCAGCTTACTGCTTTGCACTGTCACTTACACCCCTACCAATCATTACTGGGTGAGATGATTTCTATTTATTTGATCCATTGTTTACTTATTTATTCCAGAAGTTTATCAGGAGAAGACAAAATGCCGATGGCGAATATGACATTGGCTACAGAGATTTGACTTTTGACTTTGCAAATAACATTCACATGTGTAGAAGTTTCTAGAGATGTGCATCACCCAAAAGACACCAGTTAGATGATTGGTAGTCATCAATAATTACAACATTCAGAACACCACTCGAGGGCTGCAACATTATAATAAACAATTAATAAATGAACAGTTACAATTGTGCAAGAATGTACCTTAAACGTTTTTTTAGATCACTGAATAATTTAGTTCAATTTATCTACTCCTTCTTTCTGCACCCCATGCTTTTTGAGAACCAAATAGGGCATCAATGTGTGGACAAACCATACTCTTAAGGTATTCACACTGCAAGAACTGTAGTGTCACAAAACTTTGTTATAACTTGTTCATGTAGAGCTGTAACAATACCAGACTGGCAGCTGTTGACGGTTCCAACTTTGGAGTGTGGTTTTATTAAACAGCAGAAGGGGCAGGCAATAAACTGTGGTCGTTGGACAGGATTAAGGGTAAAAACTGCGGTCAAAAATACATGAGTTCCAGACAGTACAAGTGAAAGGTACAAGGGAGTAGACTAAAGTCAAAAACTCGGACTGGCAGAATTGTTTAATAAACAGAAAAGGTACTACAGAAAATCAGACTATGAATGAACTAAGACAATATCAAGGACAGGCTGAATGGTCAGACAGAGAATGAATACATTCTAGTACTGGTACATGTTCTCTAGAAGAGAAAATAACGACAATACTGTGACAAACAAAGGAAAAGGGAAGTGACAACAGGTGTTTAGTATTCAGGTTACTGTGAGGCAGGAAGAGTGCAGCATTCAGGTGGAGTAGAAGGTTGGGATTCAGGGAGTGAGTAGGACCTGGATGACAGGTGGAGTGGAAGGTTGGGATTCAGGGAGTGAGTAGGATCTGGATGACAGGTGGAGTGCACAGGGACGTGAACTGGGCACAGGGACGTGAAACTATTGTAATGTAAATAGGGCAGCAACATTATAAACATTATAATTATAATAAAAAATAAAAAAATAAACAGTTTTAATTACAAGAAGGTATCTTAGTCCTTTTTTTTTTAGATTACTAAATAATTTAGTTCAATTTATCTACCCCTACTTTCTGCACCCCCTGCATTTTAAGAACAAAATGGGGCATCAAAGTGTGGACAAACCATACTCTTAGAGCCTAATCACAGTACAACAACTGTAATGACAACAATGTCATTAAAATAACATTTAAATTAAATGTAAATACCATTTTCTACGTATGAGAAAGTCTAGCGCTCACAAAACTTGGAAATAACTCGTTCACGTTTTGCTCAGAGATAAAGAAACAGGTATTTTTCACCTGGTCACCACGGAGATAAACACCAGCGGCCTTTCTTTTATGGGCTTGTTGTCATGTTGCAGAGATGAGACACAAATGCAGAGTACAATGATGACGGCTTTAAATTCCCAAAACATACTGAAACACAAGACTAGACAAAGCTTGACCAGAACTCAACATTAAAGACAACGACTGATCAAAGGGACAAGGAACTGGGGAGGCTAAATAAGGAGGTGATCAGGGGAAAATGAGACAAGTGAGAGGACTAAGAAAACAGGTGAAAGCAATGAACACAAAGTATAGAAACAACAGAACATAGAAACAGACTAGAATTTAAATACACTGAACATAGAAATGTAGCAACCCAGCTGTTACACGTTTATAACTCAGTACAACTATTGTAGTGTAAATAGGGCTTTAGGGGAAAAGGGGGCCAGTAACTGATAGTTTACTGGATCAAGTATCAGAGCCGACATTGTGTAAAGAAGTATATTTTATAGTTCCCTTTAGCAAGGCACTTAACTCTAATTGCTTGTGTAAGTAGCTTTGGATCAGAGTGTCTGCTAATTAACTGAAATGTAAATGTAGTTTAAATTCTAATTCCCTTGTGTGGTTTGACTGTGTTTCAGTGGTACTGGGTCTGAGTGACTGGGGTGTGACCTACACCACTCAGAGTATCTGTGCCTTGAAGGGGTCAACAGTGGAGATGTCCTGCTCTTACACATTTCCTAGTGGAAAAGTCACATCAACCTTCTGGTTCAGTAAAGTTTATCTGAGTCTGATGGAGAATCCAGACTACAGAGATCGAGTGGCGTACAATAACTATACGAATAATAACAACACCCAGGTAATCACAGACCTGAGAGAGAGTGACTCAGCTCAGTACATGTTCAGATTCATAACAGATAAAGATAAATGGACTGGCCAACCTGGAGTCAAACTTTCTGTCACAGGTACAGTGAAAGACTATTTAATTAAAGTTTCTATCAAGAAATGTAGTTCTACCTCATCTTCTTAATTTGTGTTGACTTTGTTACCTCCAAAAACCATGATGTGTCTGGTCTTGGCTGGGGGTCCTCTAGGCATCTCTATGGTCACTACTGTTTATTTATCCCCAATCAGAGGCAGCTGCTCTCTATTACTTCTGATTGGGGATCCTATTTAAGTTGCCCTGTTTTTCCCTTAGTTGTGGGTCATTGTTTGTGTTAAATGCTTCAGTTTGTGGGTAAGCGCTCCTTTCGTCATTTTTGTTCAAGAGTAAAATATAATTAAAGGAATGACTACCTTCACCTGCTCTGTGCCTCAAGTCCTTTTCCTCAACCATGACATGATGAAGTTGAGCAAAACATTTCTGTATTAACATGAACACAAGTATAATTTCCCAACAAGTGGAATATATTGTCCTTCAAATGTTTTGTCCAATAATTCTTTATGCCAGTGTAACAAGGAAAGGAACCAGGCAAGCCTAGTTCTACCGGCCCGTGATTAGAAGGATGAATGTAATTGTCCCTGGCTGGATTCGATCTGTGGTTTCCTATATGGCAGTCTGTGTCTTTAACCACACGTGTTATTGCATGTGATTCTTGTGTAGAGATGTGGTGTCTGTTTACTTCTGCATTGTCAAACCAATTAGTCAAACTCCACGGTTCTCGAAACTAGTTTCTCTACATTAGCTGACATCCAAACTAATAACAGGATCACTACACTACATTCAACATGTTAAATTAGAAAGAGATTACTGTAGATGGCTAGCTAATAGCTATACAGTACCTATAATGAAAACAATGACTCCAATCACTCCATGGCTGGTTAGTTTCTTTATAAAACAATAACAGTTGAATAGCTACAGTAACTACTACGCTATGTGAACTATGCTATGTAAATGGAAATCGAGAGAAATATGTTTGTGGTCGTTGCAGTTCATCATCGCAATATAACCATAAACAGTTTTACTTCAGGCTTACTATAATGTAGCTACTGAAGCTTCACTGGCGTAGCGTGGTGACGCCGGGGCGGGGTGCAAGCTGTACATACGGGGACCCCCCGGGACGAGAATTTTTGAGGCAATCCTGCCGTACATTTACAGCTGACGTCTCACCCCGGTCGACTACGTTGTAGTCCACATCTCTAACCACTTCGCTATTAAACAATGGGTAGTCAGGCAGTCAGTAAGAGACATTTGCTCTTCTTGGCCGGCTCCGCTTATGCAGTCCGGCAAAACATGTATAATTTCAGAAATTAGTAGTTTTGGTTGATTCCCATATATCTGGGTATCTTCCCTGTTGATGTTCTGCCAGGCCCGTAATGGATATCTTCCCTGGTGATGTTCTGCCAGGCCCGTACTGGATATCTTCCCTGGTGATGTTCTGCCAGGTCTGTACTGGGTATTTTCCCTGGTGATGTTCTGCCAGGTCTGTACTGGGTATTTTCCCTGGTGATGTTCTGCCAGGTCTGTACTGGGTATTTTCCCTGGTGATGTTCTGCCAGGTCTGTACACTACCTCCACCATGTTTCCCAGATGAGGTGGTATATAGTGAACTCCAGTCAGTACTGATGTACAGTTGAACAGACATGTCTAGTATTTGATGTGTTGTTTGTGTTATTTAGTGAACTCCAGTCAGTACTGATGTACAGCTGAACAGACATGTCTAGTATTTAATGTATTGTTGTGGTATTTAGTGAACTCCAGAAGTATTTAGCCAGTGACAAATGTTCCTTTCTTTCTCTGTATTATTCCTATTATTACCAAAGGGCTCTAATGCAGTGCCAAAACATATACCCATTGTATTATATAGTAAGGATTTGTGTGGAAAAGCAATAGGCAGAAGAGATTCCAACAGGTGTAAGACATTGAAGCCTGCAGTGACAACCGGTGGCAGGAAGTCTTGTGAAGCGATGAATCAGAGTTTGACAGTTTTGATTCCTCAAGACACCAGTATGTCAGAAGTAGAGTGGTCGACAAACACGCAGATGCCTGTCCGATGCCTTCTGTGAAGTATGGTGGCATCTCAGTCTTGGTCTCAGGGGCATTTCATGCAACAATGTGGGGGATCTGGTCTAAAGAAATGGAGTGATGAATGCTGGGAAATATTTATCACAGCTTTTGATTCATCATGCTGTACCTTTGGGAAAACAAGTGATTGGGGGAAAAAAACTTATCTTTCATAACAACAACGACCAGAAACACTGCAAACAGTTAAGATGTACTTGGAGTGGACATAAAGTACAAGACTGGACACCTCAGAGCCTTGACTTACACATAATAAAAAATCAGCCAAAGTAAAAGAATTATGGCAAATCCTGCAACGAACTTGGAAGAATGCCCAGAAAAAATTTGCCTCTGTTACTTTTCGTTGTGTCTTTGTGTTTACTTCAATGTAATATAGCAGGGTTTTATTTATTTTTTCAAGCAAACACTTACTGCTCAGATAAATGTCCTTCATTACAATGGCTTTAGACACGAGTTGCATTGAACATCGAATGTTACACACTCAGCCATTCTGTAATTTGTGTGTAATTATTCTGTAAGAGGTTATAAACAATATTTGTTGTTTGATGCAACATTTTCTTTAACAGCTATGGATTCCAGCTTTGAATCATTGTTGCAAGCCATTACTTAATGATACACTGAGTGTTTAATTTTCAATTTAGGTCTGCAGGTGAAGACAAGTTCTGCTACAGTGACTGAGGGACAGAATGTAACACTGACCTGTATCACATCCTGTCCTCTGACTGATAACCCCACCTTCATCTGGTACAAGGAGACTGTAACCTCACCAAAAGCATCAGGACAGATTTACAGCATCACTAACGTCAGATCTGAGGACAGTGGAGAATATTACTGTGAGGCTCAGAATAAATATGGATGTCTCAACTCATCTACTGTGTCTGTGGATGTTCAATGTAAGTAACTATCTGCTACATCTGGGCTTTAAAACACACGAATGGACACATTTACCTTAAATTAGATTAGCTTCAACTTTATTGTCATTGAACAAGTGCAAGTACAGTACAACGAAATACAGTTTGCGTGTAACCGGGAGTGCAAATAGAAGAGGGTAGAGAATATACAAGTATTTTATATATATATATATATATCTCACAAAAGTGAGTACACCCCTCACAGTATTGTAAATATTTGTTTATATCTTTTCATGCAACAACACTGAAGAAATGACACTTTGCTACAATGTAAAGTAGTGAGTGTACAGCTTGTATAGCAGTGTAAATTTGCTGTCCCCTCAAAATAACACAACACACAGCCATTAATGTCTAAACCGCTGGCAACAAAAGTAAGTACACCCCTAAGTGAAAATGTCC
>JACXGI010004314.1:0-19889 GCA_016801175.1 Esox masquinongy
AAAAAAAACAGTCTAGATTTCTTTAAGGAGCCATTACAAATGTCAGCTAACAACAGCCACCGATAGCTAAAAATCTAAGTGAGCAAAAAACAACCCAAAAAAACATTTATTGACAGTCAAAGCTCTGAATTCAAATAAGATTAGCCCATTTAAAATGTACAAAGACGCTCACATGCCACAGACACTATTACATATCCTGCGAGTGCAGGCTGAAGTTAGCCGACATATGCAATGGGTGATTAAACAAAAAGGAACCGCGGATTAGTTTCTCTTAGCTATTCAGGGTGAGGAACCATCTAGTATGAACTTGTAAAAGTGAAATTCTATTTTAAGCCTAATTTCTCCCGGGTCAGTGTTGGTTATTACAGACCGGCACTGTCCCTACTCTCAGAAGGTGTCTTAAAGGGAGTCATGATATTTAATTTTCGATTTACAAACGTGCATTATGGATGGCATGGTCTTTATTTTACAGATTAGCCTTTTAGCAGACATTATCCAGAGCAATTTAACAGGAGCAATAAAGGTTAACTGCCTTGCTCGAGGGCACAACAGCTTTTCACTGTCAGCTCAGTGTTTCAAACCATCGACCAGAGGCCCAGAATTTCACTTGGTGTAAAGGTGCTCCTAGTAGCAGAACAGTGTTGTCCCAATCACATCTGCAATGATGAAACGCATAACTGGGAAAGCAATCTGCCTCAACACTTCCGGTCCCATTGACAGATACCACAATCATGCTAATTCCCTCTATTATAAAGTCGGTGGGCAGCAGAAACTTCCAGAAAATAGGCTGTAACCAAATCACCAATGAAGAAAAAAAAAAAAAACCAAGAGTGCCACTGACAGCACCAACACAACGAGGCCTGATTGTTGCAGCCTGTTCACAAGCTCACAGATAAATCACTTGATAAGTCAGTCAGGGCCAGTGAAAGACAAAGAAAGCATTGTATGTTTAAAGGAAGGTGTAAAGACATGCACATAATGGGGTATTAATCAATTAGATACGATAATTAGGGTGATGCATTCAAGGACAATAAGCTGGGCTATATGAAATATAGCACAATAAATTGCCTGAATTGACATAATGAAAATAATTTCTAACTTGAAAACCACTACATATTTTAAACAATTTTAACTACAAGCAATAATTCAATTGGTCGTAGCCACTAATTGTACCATCAATCACCAAAACTCCAAGCTAATTTAATTTAAAGATTCACATTTCCCTAGTATTTTCTTATCTGTAAGACTCATCAGCTAAATGTCTGCAGTGAATGGTCAGTACAGATGTTTTTTTTTATTTTAAGTGTTCTGGCATGAAAGAGTCAGAAACCTCAGCAGCTAACAGAACTAGGACCAATTGTAGGTTGTGTCATTTTATATGAAACACTTAAGAGCCGTGTCTAAAAACAGCTCACTGGAAAGTGTTAAGTTCAACCTACAGTCTTCATATTAACAAGAAGATATTTATGTACTGTCTAAAGTGAGGGTGTTCTGGACCATTTTAAGAAGCCAGCTTGCAGGTTGCCTATCAATCAAAGCTATTAGGTAAAACCAGTTGAAATAGAAAAACTGTCAAGGACCATCAGAGAACAGGCACTCTACAAGAACGTGTGCTTTTCATTCACTCGTGTAGTAGCCCATCTTCCACAAACAGCTAATGTGACGCTTCCAAGGCAACAGGGCTTGGGGGTGGTGGTTGGAACCATCCCAAGAATGTCAGGGGCCAACGTCCTGCCCACCCCGCTTGCATACCTTCAGGGACTATATTTAGGAACACCCTGGTCGACAGAACCTACTAGATAAAGAGGAACGGGGGGGGGGCATGCGTTAGTGAGTTGGGACAGGACCAGAGAGGATAAGGGTTACAGAATGGGTGGGCAGCTGTTTCTCCATCACAGGTGGCAGTGAAAATGGGGGATATCCGAAGGAAAGGGCAACATTAGGCCGACCTACTGAGGGAGAGACTGATGACTGGAGCAGGGGGGAGACAGGTGGGAGATTGGGCCGGATTATTTGTGGGTTGGTAACCACACAGGGCTACTCATGAGGCAGATGATAACTTACTTGTTTTCAAATACTATTGTGAGTGAGTCTTCGTGGACATCTTTGATGAAGCCCTGAAAAAGAGTTCAATGAAAAAGCAAAGATAATGTTAGCATAGAGTCCACACATGGGCTGAAAAGCTGATGTAAACACCTGAATGACAGGAGAGCATTAGGGTCTTTTTTTGAGCATGTTTTCCCATTTTCCCCAACCATTCTGTCTGACCCTAGCAAACTACAGAAACCCTAGAAAAATATATACCTCCATCGAGTCCCTAATGTGTGTAATTAGAGTTCCATATATTGGGCTATTCCCAAAAAATGATGCCTGCGTGCATGCTGCACCTCAAAATAAAAGACAACTCCATCGTACACCGGCAATATTTAATCAGGCCGGTGGGATGAGGTGTCATTTCAGACGTTGCTCAAACCAAGAGCAGAGGGACATATGGCGGGGTGGGTAACTTATAACCAACAATAAACCTGACTGAACCTCAACAGGAAACAGACAGTCCACATGTGACAGACACATTCAATAAACATTTGAAAGACAACATGGATTTGTGTTAGAAGGTAATAATAATAAAAAAAACGGTCCCAAGAAAGCTAGGTGACAGCCATGATCACCTGTCATTACCAGAGGCCCCTCATCCAAATCTGTTCCATGCCCATCATAGACAGCCCTCCACATCCATCACATAGTGACAGACAGTTCCATAAACTCCCCATGGGTGCGAGAGCACGGAGTGGAGGAAGGTGGGGGAGTCAGGGATACAGTGCTCAGTGTGACACTGCCTTATATGGGACCGAGAGGTCGCTGGGAGTGGCCCTAGGGCCTGAGAGGGGAGGGGGTTCACCTGCGGGAAAGGAAAAGGTCTGCTCTTCCCAGGACAACCTGCTTAAGTTTCGGGAGGAACCGCGAGTGTTAGGCATATAGAAATCCTTCATAAGAGACAGCTGATTCATTAAACACAAACTCACTCCCAGTAACTTCTGACAGTTTTCATGCCACTATCGCAGGCCCCAGAGAGATGGCCAAAAAGCCGGGGGAGGCCAGACTAAAGTGTCACAACACAAACAGCTGCTGTCTGTGTCGCTGTCATTCAAAACAGCAGGCTTGGCCAAAGAGACAGGGCGGCTAGTAACTATATTACCACAGGGCACAAACTTCTGCCACATCAGAGGAATACAGGAGAGACCAAACAGGTCAATTCTGATATAGGGCCTACCACAGTAGCAATATGTGTGACGTAATAAATTGTTCAAAAGTTATACAAGCCCACTTTCAGGGAGACAGAGATGGACTGGTCACTCCCAGCTGTACGGTGAAGTCAGTCCTTGGCCAGCCATGTGCTGCCCCATGAGGAGCTGAAGTCGGTGCATGACTGATCCATCTTACCCTCCGGAGTGGGAGAACAAGACCTATTCACACACCTGGCATAACAGGGTGTCCCACTTGGCATCTGTGCACTAGTTATTATAACTAAGCAGAAGCACAAGCTAAAAAACACTGGAACCATGTACATAATGCATGTGGTAAAGCATTTTATCTCCACCCATTAAAACAATCTGGTTCTGCAAGAAATTATTAGAGCATTGTAAGGACACAGAGAGAAATCAAAATGTATCGTTTAGTTTCAGGATCAAAATCCAATCTGTCTGACATCACAGAGCAAGTGGTAAAAGGAAGAAGAGAGCAAAAATAGCCTGAACACCGTTGGAAAGGGAGGAGTAAGCAAGAGGAAAGGCAGAAAAGACTGAGCTAAAAAACAAGCCAGACAGACAGGGACAAATTAAAAATGGCAGGGGGGCAAAGAGGCAGAATTGAAAGATCAAAGGAAAAGAGGACCAAGGGGGCAATGTGGATTGTCGAAGTGTTGAGATTAGCATCATCAGTTTCTCCAACACCTGCTTCAGTTCCTCTGTCACTGTTGGGCTGGCCCATCGAACCGATAGCAGGTCACTAAGGCCTCTTCAAACGATCCGCAAGTACACAAACCCTTAAACTACGTCAACCACTTGGCATAGGGACTTTTTACTGACACAGAATTAAGTGAATTGACTCAACTTCAAGATTTAAAATGACTCGTATAATAAAAATGAATGAATGGAATTGTGTGAAGTAATTTGGCTATGGTTGTTACGTAGGTCATTGTGTGAGGCATAAACAGCCATCATATGACTCTCAAAGAAAAAAATAGATTCATCGAAATAAAAACGGAGGCTGCTTCAGCCTCCTCGTTGCAAACGGAATTGTAAGAAAATAAAACCCGTTCAGAAACAAAGTGTGAGAGTGCAAACCATTTAATATATTTATATTTCGGTACTGTAGCTGCTTAGAAAGACTGACGTAATGCCGTTTATTTAACTGTTAAGTTCTCTACTTAGCTAGCTGCTGTAGTTACTAGGTGGCGGTCTCATCCAAGAAAGTAAGCAATAAACAGGTCGGCATTTCAAATACGGCATCCTTCCACTACCCTCATTTTCGCTAGCAAATATAAGTGGTTAGCTAGCAACTCCAACCAAAGAAAGGAGTGGCCCGATAAGATGTTTGGTAATGCCAAAACAGCTAACGTAAGCTAGCTAACAGGCTACAGAGTAACAGACCAGTTCAAGAAAGCAGACCAAACAGAATTTGAAATTGATGAAAGCAGGCCGGGATAAGTGTGCCCATACCATATTGCCAATCCCAACCGGACGAATGAGACATCTGAAAATTGTAACGTTTGACCATTGGGCCTGTTTGATGAATGGTACGACTCAACATGCCAGCTAACTACGCTAGTTAGGTATTAGTATAAAACACGGTATGGCATCAATAATGTCAATTGTTTACCAGTTGCGTTTTATTAGCCAATGACTACACCATTTCTTTTACCTTGTAGAAGGCCCCGTTCGAGCCGCGAACCTCCACCGCCAGCCCGTCCATAGTTGACGGTAGGTCCCCACGACTGGGCTTCTCTGTAGCCGCTACGACTCCGTGCGGTTCTGGTACCACCCCCAGCTTCAATACCGCTGGCCCGTCGCCGCTCTCCGGCCGCTTGTGGATGTCCAGTGTTTCGGGTGGTGGGGGGAGAGGGACAAAGGTGAAGGGGTTGGGGAGTTGGTGTTTGATTGGATCAACGAATAACGTAAGCTAGCTAGCTAGATTACCGTACAGTCTGCAGCGGTCAATTTCACGTAAACTACGCTACGTCGCTAGCTCACTACAAGCCAGCAAACGACCGATAGCTTTGTTACTTAGCTAATGTTAGCGTTTAACGGCACCACTAACAATGAGCTGTCCTGCGTTAAGAGGGGGGCACGGCGGTCCAGTTGCAATGTGCTTCAAAAGCTAGCAAGCTAGCTAATGACGCTAGCCACGCTAGCTATGTGTAAGGGAAATGTTAGCTAATAACGTTTAGCTAGCGAACGTTAGCTTTTGCTAATTAGCTATCACCAACACTTGATTCCGTCACTTGCGGTGATGCTAAAACAGCCGTATAAATGCAGCAGTCGCAGTAAAGTTTTTGTAGAAAGTCGTTGCGGGGATTCCTTTCTTTTGTTGTGAAGTATAATTTCGCTACGAAGACTCCTCCCGGAAAAACCGTTTGTGGTGCACTATCGCCCGGCAACTGCGTTTACTCCAACAGCCGTCCCTCAAACGCGCGCCGACGGAGTGAATCTGTGAGGTTCTGAATGACCTCGTACACCCACCCCTCACTCTTGATAGATCCACCCAAAATAGCATACTGGCTTATCATTGGTCAAACTGTTTGCCAATCAACTCCAGCTTTTTTAGGGCTGTTCTGTGAATTATCCAATAAAGGAGACAAATATCCATTTTAGTAATTTTACTAATGTAAAGGAGATATCAGTTATATTGCCCAAATTGCCAATTTTGTGGACCACTACATAATACGAGCATTAATGTTTTTTAATCCAGGGTCTATGTGCAGTTTCGTAATGAAGTATTACATACCCATATGTTTTGGCCGGTACCCACTATGGTCCCACCCCCTGTCCATATATAAGTTTAAACCAGGTGGTTTAATTGCTGAATGCTGATTGGCTGAAAGCAATATACCTCACTTTTTACAGCTCTACTTACATTGGTTACAAGTTTATAAGCACAATAAGGAACCTCAGCAGTTTGTGATATATTAGGAACGAGGGGGTGTGGTATATTGTCAATATACCATGGCTGTGTCCAGGCACTCCACGATGCGTCATGCCTACAAACAGCTCTTAAGCCATGGTATATTGATAATATACCACACACCCCCATTCCTAATTGCTTACGCATACGACTGGTATGACATTGCATACCGTTTTGCGATTCTAATTGTATCGTTAACTGGTTAATAATAGCAATAAGGAATATTGGAAGTTTGTGCAATATTGCCAATACACCACAACTAAATGCTTTATCTAGGTGCCCTGCGATGTGTTATGCCTAAGAACAGCACTTAGCTGTGGTATATTTACAATATACCACACCTCCTCGTGCCTTATTGCTTAATTATAACCTATAAGAAAAAAATATTAAAGTGAATACTGGCACTGAGAGACTTAATCAGTGTGATAAGAAGCGTTGTGAAGGACCAGGATAGAAGGACTTTGCAGCCCCAGTGGTGACCAGACATAAGGATTAACATCAGTGACAGCTACAAAAAAGATGAATAGAAGACTCAACCTGGATGTGAAATGTTTTAGCATGGACATTGACACTGAAGGCTTCCGCCCTTTTAAAGTAGTCACCCGGGTTAGACTACCACAGAGTTATGCATTGAGGAAGGATCAAGGCCCAGTTTAGTGAAACTCTAAGATAGGGTGCACAAGAAAACAGAATCAGGTTCCTCTATGTCCCTGGACACCCTCTGGATTATCATACCGGCTCTTTTCTGTGTTTCCTCCAGCCTTTTAGCCTAGTCAGTAGTGAGAAACTTGTGCCAGACCGGGGCTGCATTTTCCAATACAGTGAGCACTTAGCCTGTATAGATCAACACCAATTCTTGGTCTGAGACGCTAATATTTTTCAGACCACTCAGGACAAACAGCTTCCCACTGGTAGATTTCAACGTGTGGTTGACATCTACCAACCTATCTTTCATTCAGTGCTACTCTACCTAGATGCCGAAACCATTCAGTGTCTGTTGGAGGCAGGGGCGTGAAATTTGGGGGGCACATAACCCCCAATATTACGGACAGGTCAATGTGACCCCCCCTGGAAAAGAGTGAAAATCCTGGGATAAATTGACCCTGACCCCCCAATATACAATAAAAACCTACGCCGTTGCTTGGAGGGTACATGACTGAGACAGATTCATGTCATCCATGTATTTCCAGTGACGTCAGGACTGCTTGGCATGGCCCTGTCCAAAGTCGACGTGGTTGATTTCAGACTGAGCTTCCGTCTGACCATTCCTGCTGTCACTGCCCACAGCCCAACTGGTCGTCCCTGTCCTGGTTGTGCAGCTGATCGGGATTCTGCCTAAAGACTCTGGACATAGCTCATCTGTTAATTAGCACATCTGAACTTGCAAAAATGTTGACGTTGCCAAGAAAAGTAATATAATAGGTTTTTAGGGTCCCACAATATAACGGGTGGCTTAGTGCCGGAACACACTGGAATAAAGAGGCACTCAGAAAATGTGTCAGGGCTTTGATATTCTGATTATTATCAGAAATTTTCTGATTATATGGTTCGAAATGTTCTTATTTCCAATGGGTTTGTGCTGTACATTGCCCCTCATTTAGACGTCAACACAAATGACCATACATTCAAATCAACAGGCTATCTGCCGCATATTGTTGATGTTTGTTCAATCACTGGGTGCAGGCTTGTGGCCATGGCTTTCAGTCAGGAATTGTTACCAAAAACAAATAGAAAAAGGGAGAAAAGAAAAAAAATAGTTGAGAGCAACCAACAAATGTAAGCACCTGTTTGCTTTAATTGGAACTAGTGCTATGGTCAGAAAATGGAATTCTTTGGCTTTGCAAACTAGTGTAGGGTTTGGCATTGGAAAAACAAAATGAACCTCTTACTTAGTGTAAAATGCTGAGGAGAATCTTTGATGATATGGGGCTGTTGTTCTTCCACTAGTCCTGGGGCCTCCATTAAGGTCAACAGCATTCTACAAATGTAACAAGTTGTAGGATACTTTCAAAAGTATCTCAAAAGTAAACACCTCCCTTGACTTTTCTACATTTTGTTAGAGCACAAAATCAAAATTTATTTAATGAGGAGTTTTTGCCACTGATCAACACACAAAAGTCCATCAGTAGCAAAAACTACTAGTTGACTTTTATTGTGAGTGCCAGTTTCCATCTGTATACGTTATATTGACAGTAATACTTTCAACAAAGATTCAATAAACTATTTGTTGATAAGTGACTATTTACTATGGTTAGGGTTAGTATTAGGATAAAAGTTAAGGTTAGGGATAGTAGATAGTTAGTTAAAATGTTACTGATAGTACAACCCCATTTCCAAAAAAGTTGGGAGGCTGTGTAAAATGGAAATAAAAATAGAATGCAAAAATGTGCAAATCATTTAAAACATATATTCAATAGAAATGAATGCAAAGACAAAATATGAAATGTTGAAACGAAAAAATGTTCCTTGAAAAATATATGCCCACTTTGAATTTGATGCCAGCAACACGTTTCAAAAAGCCTGGGAAAGGGGCAACAAAACACTGTAAAAAATTTATGTAATACAAAAAGGAAACTGGTGGAACATCACACAACTTATAAGGTCAATTGGCAACAGGTCAGTAACATAATTGGGTATAAAAAGAGCATCCCAGAGAGGATGAGTCTTTCAGAAATAAAGATGGGGAGGGGTTCACCACTCTATAAAAGACTGTGCAGGCAAAAAGTGCAACAATTTAAGAATAACGTTTCTCAACATAAAATTGCAAAGAGTTTGGGGATCTCATCATCTACAGGACATAATATCATTAGAAGATTCAGAGAATCTGGAGAAATCTTTGTACGCAAGGGGCAAGGCCCGAAAACCAATATTGTATGGCTGTGATCTGTAGTGAAAATCATTCCATGGGCTCAGAAACACTTCTGAAAACCATTGTCTGTGAAAACAGTTTGTTGCTGCATCCACAAATGCAAGTTAAAACTCTGCCAGGCAAAGAAGAAACCAGATATGAACAAGATCCAGAAACACCGCTGCCTTCACTGGGCCAGAGCTCATTCAAGATGGATTGAGACGAAGTGGAAGAAAGTACTGTGGTCTGATGAATCAAAATCTGAAATTATTTTTGGGAATTATGGACGCCGCGTCCTCCAGGCTAAAAAGAAAAAGGACCATCCAACTTCGTATCAGTGCACAGTTCAAAAGCCAACATCTGTGATGGTATTTGTACACGTGTATTTGTACATCTGTGAAGGCACCAGTAATGCTGAACAATATACAGTATACAGGTTTTGGAGCAACATATGCTGCCATCCAGACAACATCTTTTTCAGGGAAGCCCTTACTTATTTCAGCAAGACAATGCCAAACCACATTTTGCACGTATTACCACAGCATGGCTTCGTAGTACCAGTGTCTGGGTGCTAAACTGGCATTATGAAATGAAGAATACGACAAAAGAGACCCCGAACTGTTGAGCAGCTGAAATTCTATATCAAGCAAAAATCGGAAAACATTAATCTTTCAAAACTATAGCAATTGATCTCTTCAATTCCCAAATGCTTACAGAGTATTGTTAAAAGAAGTGGAGATGCAACACAATGATAAACATGACCCTGTCCTTTTTTGGAATGTGTTGCTGGCATCAAATTCAAAATGGGCAAATATTTTTCCACAAACAATAACATTTCTCTGGTTCAACATTTAATATGTTGTCTTTGTACAACATAAAAGTAATTTTCAATTACTTATAGGGATTAAAGGACTTGCACATCATTGCATTCTGTTTTTATCTGCATTTTACACAGCGTCACAACTTTTTTGGAAATGGGGTTATAGATAATTTGTAGAGCACTTGCAGAAACACTTTTGGGACTCTCAAATATAGTGCAGTAATTAAATCAATTTTTATTTCATGTTGTAACATAATAAAATATGAAAGATCCAATGGGGGTGAAGCTTTTGAGTACCACTGTACCAAGTAGCCTCTGCCAAGAGTCTGAAACATGTCCACAAATGGATTTTCCAGCAATATATTAACTCCAAGCAGGCATCCACAGAGAAATGGTTAATTAACCACAACAACAATTTGGCATTAAGCAGTCCATAAGCACAGACTGAAGAATCTAAAGGATCTGGAAAGATTGTCTATGGAGGAATTGTCTAACTATTATTCTGAGCCAATTTGCACCATCCACTGCAGGAGTTTAGGGGTAGTGTCAATGTGCTGCAAACCAGGGTTCAAACTCCTGTCCACCATCACACAGAGAGAACCCTAATCAGTTGATTGTTGACAGTGTTTGCAACATGTGTACCATTTTGTTACAGTACAAAAATATTAATTGATATATATGTGCCAGAAATGCCAGAGAAATTTTACTGTTATCGTTAAACAACCCACATGTTGTTTTAAGTTTTGAACCATCTTCCGATCTGTATGTATGCACAGAGATATATCCACAGTCTGTTTGCCAATTTCATTTAGGAATACAATGTACTCAAATTATTACAATTTAAGAAGACTTCATCCGCCTTCTTTACTCTATTACACTCGCAATCTTCCAGTCCCTCCAAAAGGTTGGTGGGTTGTGGTACTAGGGCTGCCTATGGTTTCATACAGTGACTTTGGCTAGTGTGTCTCCCCCTGCTGGACATTATCCAAAGTGTTCCAGTTACACTGGTTGTTCTACATACAGTATCTCACAAAAGTGAGTACACCCCTCACGTTTTTACAGATATTTGATTATATCTTTTAATGTGACAACACTGAAGAAATGACACTTGGCTACAATGTAAAGTATTGAGTGCACAGCTTGTATGACAGTGTAAATTTGCTGTCCCCTCAAAATAACACAACACACTAACGCCATTAAACCGCTGGCAACAAAAGTGAGTACACTCCAAGTGAAAATGTCCAAATTGGGCCCAATTAGCCATTTTCCCTCCCAGGTGTCATGTGACTCATTAGTGTTACAAGGTCTCAGGTGTGAATGGGGAGCAGGTGTGTTAAATTTGGTGTTATCGCTCTCACACTCCCTCATACTGGTCACTGGAAGTTCAACATGGCACCTCATGGCAAAGAACTCTCTGAGTATCTGAAAAAATAATTGTTGCTCTACATAAAGATGGCCTAGGCTATAAGAAGATTGCCAAGACCCTGAAACTGAGCTGCAGCATGGTGGCCAAGACCATACAACGGTTTAACAGGACAGGTTCCATTCAGAACAGGCCTCGCCATTGTCGACCAAAGAAGTTGAGTGCACGTGCTCAGCGTCATATCCAGAGGTTGTCTTTGGGAAATAGACGTATGAGTGCTGCAAGCATTGCTGCAGAGGTTGAAGGGGTGGGGGGTCAGCCTGTCAGTGCTCAGACCATACGCTGCACACTGCATCAAATTGGTCTGCATGGCTGTCGTCCCAGAAGGAAGCCTCCTCTAAAGATGATGCACAAGAAAACCCGCAAACAGTTTGCTGAAGACAAGCAGACTAAGGACATGGATTGCTGGAACCATGTCCTGTGGTCTGATGAGACCAAGATAAACTTATTTGGTTCAGATGGTGTCAAGTGTGTGTGGCGACAACCAGGTGAGGAGTACAAAGACAAGTGTCTTGCCTACAGTCAAGCATGGTGGTGGGAGTGTCATGGTCTGGGGCTGCATGAGTGCTGCCGGCACTGGGGAGCTACAGTTCATTGAGGGAACCATGAATGCCAACATGTACTGTGACATACTGAAGCAGAGCATGATCCACTCCATTCAGAGACTGGGCCGCAGGGCAGTATTCCAACATGATAACGACCCCAAACACACCTCCAAGACGACCACTGCCTTGCTAAAAAAGCTGCGGGTAAAGGTGATGGACTGGCCAAGCATGTCTCCAGACCTAAACCCTATTGAGCATCTGTGGGGCATCCTCAAACGGAAGGTGGAGGAGCGCAAGGTCTCTAACATCCACCAGCTCTGTGATGTCTTCATGGAGGAGTGGAAGAGGACTCCAGTGGCAACCTGTGAAGCTCTGGTGAACTCCATGCCCAAGAGGGTTAAGGCAGTGCTGGAAAATAATGGTGGCCACACAAAATATTGACACTTTGGACCCAATTTGGACATTTTCACTTAGTGAACTCAGTGTGTTGTGTTATTTTGAGGGGACAGCAAATTTACACTGTCATACAAGCTGTACACTCACTACTTTACATTGTAGCAAAGTGTCATTTCTTCAGTGTTGTCACATGAAAAGATATAATCAAATATTTGCAAAAACGTGAGGGGTGTACTCACTTTTGTGAGATACTGTATGAAAAAAATGAGGAGGTTTTCGTATTGGGTGAACAAAATCAGTGTAATGAGAACTAGGGTCAAGAGCTTTTCCGGACAGGGATAAACTTTTGTTAGGAGTAACGGACTGAACAACTGTCCATCACAGATAGATCTCAGGGTTTTTGCTCGTTAGATTCTGAGGCAGGGACAAACTCATAATCATAATGATAAATTAGTATTTATCTGTTCTACGCATATTTGCTCTATCTTCCTCTCTCTGTTTCTCTCTCTGTCTCTTCCTCAATTGCTGTTCAGCAGAATAGGTTAGATAAAACTTTTACGTCTACTGGAAATATAATACTATAAGACTAGCAGTTTAGCTGTTCAGTAGGCCTACTCAACTTGTTGGCTGCAAAAAAATAAATATGAACCATTCTTAAAACATTTTAAAGATTGCTTTGTGAAGAAAGCAGGTATTAACATTCTGATGGTCAGATTTTCATCTCAGATCTGATATGGCAGAAAATAACTTCTGAACAAAAACTTAAATGACACTGTCCCACGTAATTGACACACACAAACAAACACACACACACATTTGGTTTCCAGAGACAACCTCAGGTATATACTAGCCTGTGCTCAGCTGAGGTATCATTAGCAGTGAGTCCTCCGAGACACAGCAGACCTGGCCATCACCTTTATCTCCAGAAGGTAGGTTATAAAATACGTTTGTCTGTAGTTCTGTCAGGTATATGGAACTTTTCAAGAAATAAAAATAAGAAAATGGTTATAAACATTGAGTGGGTTAATATCATTATAGCTTGGTCATATCATTTTATATCCAGTAATTTAACTAGCCAATAAAATATGGATTGTGTGGTTGCTTTTGAAATAACATTATTTTAATCTATAGAACAGATTAAGAAATTAAAAGCTGTCATTGCAAACCAGGAAATAATACGAGGACTTGAATTTCATACATCCGTAGATCCGAACATACGCTGCATCATTGAGCTTTTTAAGAGTATCAAAACCAGTTAACCAACCAAAGCACAATCTACACCCCAGCTTCAGTTGCTTTAAGGGCTTCATTGCCGCATTTCCATTTTTGGCATTTATGCATGTTTTGGTTAATTTTCCAGTCCCATTTAAGTCATGGGAACAATGTTTGGTAGCTATAATCCACCAAACATTGTTATAATCATCCATAAGTGTGTTTGATTATGCTTAACAACCATAATCATTTGAGATGCTTAAAAACAATAATAATGTTCCCAAATTTATGCCATACATAAATGCATCACAATAAGCTATCCATAAAAAGCCTACAGGATAGAAACAAATTTGGTATCTGTACATGTATTTTCAGACGTAGCAACACGTACGGAATCTCATATGTATGCTGCGAGACTGTTAAAACCTGTCTGTCTATGGAGACAACCAGTAACCTAGAGATGAATCAAAGGGGAGGAGACACATGCTATTCTGTTTACTGTGAAAAGACCTGACCTGCCATTCTGAGCCAAACAGACATATACTTCCTGATGGATATATACTCCCTCTGTGGATGTGAATGGAGATCTATTCTCAATGACCACAGAAGTTAAAAGGCCAGCAGTAATTGTGACTGTGTTATCTTATCTTGTTTAACGTAATAACCTAAAAATATAAAATAAGCATTTTATATTCATTCAGTATGATGATAGTATATGATTTGTTTATTTTTCTCATAACCACTCCGTAGAGCAGATTTCTGGCAATCCCTTTGATATACATTGCCCTCAGAGTCAATAGTTATGGCAGTTCATGATTGTCCTTTGTATCTATAGTGATGACAGTTCATCGTTGTCAGGTTCAAGTTTCAAGGTTTATTTGTCAAATGCATCGAACAACACAGCGTCATCCTGCCCAATTAAATTCTTTTGACACAGCACCTGACAACAACATATTGAGAGTTAAGAAGAAGAATATATAAGCAAAAATATAGCCAGACAAAAAATAATAATAAAATAAAGCAACAATATACATAACACCTTACACTAGCAGCAGTTTAAAAAAGAGTACTGTAAACTAGCAGCAATCTGGGTAGTATTTTGAACATTTAGATATGCCAAGTATGGCAGTAATATTCATAACAGTGTAAACTGGCAGCAATTGGTAGAATTATTGAATGTTATAGATACATATGAGTGTAATAAGCTTATGAAACGTGGCACACTACAACTACGTAGTGAGAATTTAAGAAGAAAAATGTATACACAGCAAAAACAAAGCAAGAAGATAATGCAATAATATACATAACACTGTACATAGCAGCAGTTTAAAAAGAGTACTGTAAACTAGTAGATTTGAATATTATAGGCATGGCAAGTATGGCAGTAATATAAATAGAAATTTAAACTAGCATCAATTTTTGAAAGAGTAGGATGGGGAGTATGAACAGTATGGTAGAAGCATTGAATATTATAGATACATATGAGTTTAATATGATTATGAATGGTACATGCAATGGAATACTCTAATGCCCATTAAATGTACCTGAAAGGACATCAGAGCATTTGGAAAGTTATTGTGTGATCTGTATTATCATGGATCAATGTTGCTGAGGAGCCTTATGGCCTGAGGGGGGAAAAAAACGGTTTGTGAGTCTGGGAGTGTGTGCCCCGATGCTCCAGTAGCGTCTACCAGACGGCAGCAGTGTGAACAGACCATAGCCTGGGTGGCTGTGATCTTTGATGATGCCCCGTGCTTTCCTCAGACATCGTGTATGGTAGATGCCTTGCATGGAGGGGAGATGGCAGCCGATAATGCGCTCCGCAGACTTTACCACCCTCTGGAGTGACATGTGGACTGCAGCGGAGCAGCTGCCATGCCAGGCAGTAATGCATCCTGAGAGGATGCTTTCAATGGTGCACCTGTAGAAGTTGGTGAGAGTTTTTACAGACATGCCAAATTTCTGAAGTCTCCTCAGGAAGTTTAGTAGTTTCTGGGCAGTTTTCACTGCTGAGTTTGCTTGTCTGGACCAAGTGAGGTCATCTTTGATGAACACACCGAGAAACTTGAATTCGGAGACTCTCTCCACTTCAGCTCCATCGATGTGTATGAGGGCATGACCCCCCTCTGCCGCTTCCTGAAGTCCATGATCATCTCTTTAGTCTTGCAGATGTTGAGAGGTTTTTGTCCTGGCACCATGTAGCCAGGTTCTTTACCTCCTCTCTGTAAGCGGTCTCATTGTTGTTGGAGATGAGACCCAGGATGGTAGCGTCATCAGCGAATTTGAGGATGATGTTGGAGCTGTGTGTGGCCACGCAGTCATGCGTGAACAGGGAGTACAGGAGGGGACTGAGTATGCAGCCCTGTGGGGCTCCGGTGCTCAGGGTCAGTGCAGAGGAGGTGAGGTTGCCCATTCCCACCATCCGGGGTCTGCCCGTCAGGAAGTCCAGGATCCAACTGCAGAGGGAGGTGTTGAGTCCCAGGGTCCTGAGCTTTGGAACAAGCTTGGTGGGCACAATAGTGTTGAATGCAGAGCTGTGGTCCACAAACAGCATTCTCACGTATGTGTTGCCTTTTTCCAGGTGGGAGAGGGTGGTGTGTGTAGTCAGGGCAATGGAATCATAGATCTATTGGGGCGGTATGCAAATTGAAAGGGGTCCAAGGTGTCAGGAAGGGTGGAGCAGATGTGTTCTGACCAGGCGCTCGAAGCACTTCATGATGGTGGAGGTCAGTGCTATAGGGCAGTAGTCAATCAGGCAGGTGATGGAAGGTTTCTTCGGTATAGGGACGATGGTGGTCTGTGTGAAGCAGGAGGGGACTACAGACAAAGACAGGGAGAGGTTGAATATAGAGGTGAAAACGTCAGCTAGCTGCTTGGCGCACCCCCTGAGGACATGGCCTGGAATGTCATCTGGCCCTGGTGACTTCCGAGGGTTGACTTTTTTAAAACTCTCCTCATGTCAGCTGTGGTTAGGGATGTGTTTAATCCGCCTGTGGGGGTATGTAGACTGCTGTGATAATAGCTGAGCTGAATTCCTGCGGAACGTAAAAGGGCCTTCCGCGGAACACAAAAATAAGAACAATAACAAGCAAAAAACTATGTAGTGAATGCGGAGCCATTGTCAGTGCGACCTTTCTCTATGGCGCACCGGAAGTAAACTGTCCAACTGTATCTATAGTTATGACAGTTCAACATTGTCCACTGTATCTATAGTTATGACAGTTCATCATTGTCCACTGTATCTATAGTTAAGACAGTTCAACATTGTCCAATGTATCTATAGTTATGACAGTTCAACATTATCCACTGTATCTATAATTATGAAAGTTCATCATTGTCTACTGTATCTATAGTTATGACAGTTCATCATTGTCCACTGTATCTATAGTTATGACAGTTCAACATTGTCCACTGTATGTATAGTTTTGGCAGTTCATCATTTTCTACTGTATCTACAGTTACAGCAGTTCTCATTGTTCTCTGTATCTAGGGGAGTATATCATTGTCCCTTGTATCTAGTTAAGGCTGTTTATCATTGTCCTCTGTTTCTAGGGCAGTTTATCTTTGTCTAGTGTATATATAGTTAAGGCACTTCATAACTGTCAGTTATCTTACACTTAACGCTGTTCATCATTGTCTTCTGTTTACAGTAGTAATGGTATCTCCCCATTGTCCTACGTGTCTGTAGTTATGGCAGTATCTCCACAGCAGATGCCAGTAGTGAACATCCAGCCTGGGATGTTTCAGTCTCCTGCAGACCAAAAGACTACGTGGAGCAGTGGGATCTGTGACTGCTGTGAGGACATTCAAATCTGTGAGTGTATTAAATGAGTCAGTATATACGTGTGGGTGTGTGTATACAGTACGTTTGCGTGCGCACACATGCAAAAGTGTTTGTCTAGGCCTGCAACTTTCACTGTACATCTCTTCCGTCAGGTTGCTTTGGATTCTGGTGCCCCTGCTGTCTGCTGTGTCAGATCAGCTCAGACTTTGGGGAATGTTTCTGCCTCTGCCTGCTGGATATGTTTTCTGGCTGCATCCCATCTACCTCTCTGGCCCTCAGGAGCACCATGAGGGAGAGATTCCGCATCCAGGTAGAATCAAACACCCCGGACATCACTCAATGCTGACAACCCAACATCTATAATTTAATGTCTCATACACACAGAGGTGTCACATTAGTGTTCTCTTAAAACCGCAACACATTTTTTAGCGTATAAGCCACTGCCGGTTTCCAAGTAAATTTGTTTCACTGCTAAAGCGTAGGCTATGTCCAGACGCCTTTTGTCAAGATGCATTTACCTGACTATAACGGCTTATTTTCAAACGTTCACATTTCACGTGATCTGAGACCCGCGTGTGTCATGTCTTCCTCCACCTGTAGGGGAGTATATGCAGCGACTGCGCCGTGGTCACCTTCTGCACCCAGTGTTCCTGGTGCCAGATGGCCCGCGAGATGAAGGTTCGCCGGCACCCGCACGTATTCGCCAACGCCCCGTCCTCCGTTCAGATCCACATGCATCCCGCTCAGCCCATGGCTTATCCCACCACCCCGTCCATAGGACTCTACCCGCCGGCACCATAGCTTAGCTAACCTGCGTGAGGGGGAGATAAATCAGAGGCGGTGGATGTAGAGTGCTAATCTATGAATGACTAGACGGGACAATCAGCTGTCTGACAGTGGGCATTACAGACAGCCTATGTAATCATATAAATCATAATAATCATGAAAAATCGTAATAATGCTACTACTTTTTAGAGAAATCGTATTAACAGAAAATTATCATAATGACATTATGGTGAAGAATGAATGAAAATCTAAATACAAATCCGTGAAATTACACATTATTACTCAGTTAGCTAATTATTTGAATCATGCACCAATGTTGTACATTACACAATATACTGTAAAACATTGTTCTTTCACAAGTATTTAGGTGTATGTGAATACAAAGGTTTTTGAGCTCCTATTTACATTGGTTAGCAATGAGCAGTACATTATTCAGCCAATCACATACATTGGTCAACACTGAGCAGCACATTAGTCAGCAAATCAGATCTGCTGTAAACATCTGCATTGAGTTGGGATTGTGCTACCTTTCTGATTTTAGCAGTATGGTTGCTCAGTGAAATGTGGCTGACAACACACCTCAATCTGATAGCCCATGTTGCATGTCACATGCTGATACCACCCTTGATTGGAGGGAAATGAAGCGGCCCAGGAATTAACACACACAATAAATGTATTCACACATACACACACAGGAAATCAGTTACTGTACATGGAAAGGATGTAGAATTGGTTGTGGGAATAGAAATTGTTTTCTAACAAAAAGAAACAGAGGTAATTAATACACTATACAAAATACATGTTCTCTTTGATTGTACTTTTGAAGTTTAAAAAAATAGATATAAAAATTGCTTCTGTTTCCTGTGTGTTTCCATGTCTGTTTGTTATTGATGTGTGTTTAATCAAACATATTTGAAACATTTTATTTCCCCATAAACACTTCAATGAATTAGACATGCCCCCTCAGTCATTTCATCCTGCAGCTGGGCCAGCCCCTTTGTCTACTGTATACATGAATCAAGGCAAGGTTGGCTCTGGTTTTACTGTCATTGGTCACGTTACTGCGAGTCAACCAAAAAAGGCTAATGATGGTTGATAAATAAACAGGCAAAATAAACAGGCAAAAACTGCATTGTGCAGCTGGTGAGAAAAAAAACTGTTCAGAAAATGTTCACGCAGTGTTAGAAGTGACTACAGATATCATTGAAGTGTGGCAGTATAAAAAGAGGAAGTGCGGCCGGCATGGGAGAAGCAAACGCACAGGCGCAGTTAAACACCAACTGTAGACGTTCAGATAAAACTATACTGAGTGGAAAAAACCATGCCTATGACATGTCACTGTATTCACTTTCCCTCTATTCATAAGACGTGTGTAACCGTAACGTTTTACAACGATTTTTGTAGTGAAGATGGAGCTGAAGATTGAAAAGCGGAAAGTATTTATTTGGCCAATCAAACTGAGCATTTGTCTGTTATTTGGCCAATCACCAACCAAACGTGTCAGTGGGCGGCCCATGCCGCATTTGTTCAGAAAACGGAAGTGAGGTCGTTTTCTATGTTTCTCTGACATCGTGTGTTTCGGTCGGTCGTACTAGACGTGAGGTGAGTTTGCTAACCAATGTTACTATGACAGTGTACTCGTTCAATAAAACAAACTAGCTGAACTCATTTCTCGATAATTGTATTGCATGGATTTGTCATTCTTATTTAGTCGTTGCATTGAACTATTATAGCAACTAACGTTAGCTAGCTAGCTTGCTAAGTAACGTTAGCTAACCACCCAGTTGACGCTGTCACGAGAGGAAGTCTTGTCTACTTTCAATATCGTCCCGCTTTCTAATATTGCTCGTAAGACCACTTGCTTAGCCGCTGTCCATAAATCTAATTCCAGTTGT
>JACXGI010004314.1:19989-54627 GCA_016801175.1 Esox masquinongy
CCCCCCCCCCCCCCCCCCCCCCCCCGAGGGACCCCCGCCCTCTGCTTTTCGAATCCAATGAGTTTTAAAAAGACAAGGAGTGGAGGTGAGTATGAAAAAGGCCCGTGCCGTCGAACAACGGAGAAACCAGGAAACTTTCGCTTCACATGAATTATTGTGCACCTTACTACAGCTTCATAGTATTAGTTTGACTCTGTAGAATTGCTATGTAAAATTCCATACTTATTGGTCGCGTTGAAGTTCATTTTCACACTTGGACTAGTCCAGCTAACGTTAGCAAGAAGCTACCTACTTAGCTAATCTTAACTTGATAACTAACCAAATCATTTTATTTTCCTGCACAGTCTGTCTACTCTCACAAACACATTTCCGTACATGCAGCCTAACTCGTATGTTCACATTCCTTTCTCACACAGGCTCATTGATATAAAAATGGTGAAGATCTTTATTGGAAACCTCCCTAATGAGGTGGAAAAAGATGAAATCGAGGCACTGTTTACTCAGCATGGCACCGTGACAGAATGTGCAAAGTTCAAAAACTATGCCTTCGTCCACATGGACGACCGCAAGTCTGCCACAAAAGCTATCCGCAGCCTGCATCTTTTCAAGCTTCACGGGAGGCCAATCAACGTGGAGCCAAGCAGGGGGAAAAATCAGGGTCCGGTGAAACTTCATGTGGCCAATGTGGAGAAAGGCAATGACGAAGAGTTGCGTGCACTGTTTGAGGAGTACGGAACAGTCACAGAATGCGCCATCGTCAAGAACTTCGCCTTCGTTCACATGTCCAACTCCGACGAGGCAAAGGATGCCATCAAAGGGTTGGACAACACCGACTTCCAAGGTAAGAAAAACTATAGATCCTTTTTTCGGGGAGGCCTGTGGGTAAAAATGGACTGTGACTTTGTGTGTCACGGTCTTACAGTTAACCGTGGTTTTTGTCTGCAGGCAAACGGATTCATGTTCAGATATCAAAGAGTCGCCCCAGGGGGGAGGAAGATGATTACGGTCCGCCTCCCCCACCCGATCGGGGTGGTTACTGGCCACCCCCCCGTGGCTTCCCAGGGGACAGGGAGCCACCTCATTATAGAGGGCGCATGCCTGGAGGGTTCCCTGGCCCCCCTCCACCACCACCTCCCCCTAGGCGAAACCCTTATGCCCCCGAGCGCCCCTACGATCGCGAAAGGGAAAGCTATGGCGTGGTGGATTACTATGAGAAGTACAGAGCTCGCCCTGCCCCTTACGGCGGCCTCCCGGGTTATGGAGATGACAGGCGGGTCGGCACCATACCCCCTCCACCGCCCCCTTCAGTCATGGTCAGGGAGCGCCTTGCAGCCACCACCCTGAATTCGTACGAGCGTCGCCCCATACCCCCTCAAGCCTCTTTCTACCCCCGTGACCGGAGTCCCCTCAGAAGACCACCTCCCCCCGTTGCCCCTGCGGGGAATGGCTACTCGTACGAGCGCTCCCGGCTCTCTCCAGTGTCCAGGCCTGCGATGTACAACCTACCCCGGACCAGGGACCCCTATGCAGATAGGGTTCCTCCTCCGCCCCCAGCCCGCTACACTTACTGAAGACACACTGGTGACTGAATCAAGGTGAGGTATGAGGCAGGTTGCATTACACTACACAAGTGCACTCCATATCTAGCCCCATTGAAAAAAGGAAATGGGAAGGGAAAGGTTTCCCCTCACGTTGACGCTCAGTGTCTCGCTTAAAATACCAGTCTAGAAAAGCTCCAAATACACTGTAGTCACCATCTCTTTAGTCTAACTCTTAATCTGCCTCAACTTGAATGTCCAATGGTGTTGTGCCTTTTAAAGAATGCTGGACGTTTTTACTGAACCTCAGCGCGATCCTCCATGAGTAAAATGCGCTTTGACTTGTGTGGTTTGCTCTCTTTCCAGGTTTAAATTATCCGACAAGATCGTCGTCGTCTCCTGATGCACGTGGCGCTATACCCCCCCTTCGTCTGTGGCGGATTGCGTTGCGTTCCCCTGCGACTTACTGGAAGATTCTGTATTGCTTGCGGGCACTCCGTAAAACAAAAACACACAAAAAAAACCGCTTTTATGTATTCGGTTTCGTCCTCTTTATTGAATTGTTTTATCTTTTTTTGTTCTGCTTGATTTTATTGTTAGAGGTTCATTAACTGTTTGGGGCATAGGGGTTGCTGTATTTGAGGTGTTAGTCTATTTTGGGCTCTGTAAAGGCTCCATATAGGCGTTGTACCTTAAGTTAAAAATGTTCCTTCATAGCGTCATGTTGATTTAAAAACCCTGTCATACTGTGACCTTAATGAAGGGAGTATTTCTATATTAAAGAGCAATTGATGTAATTTTGGTAAACATGAATGTTAAAGATTCTGGAGATGTCTTTCAGATACTTAGAGTTGTATCTAGCTACAGTTTGAGGAATAAACCACACAATTTACATAATCAGTCCAACAACGTGTTAGCGTAACATGACTTTAATTGGTCTCTATCTTGGTTGTGGGTTATACTTACCGATATGTACAAGTTTTGCGAAGCAACTGTTAGCATAGTGATTTAACTTGTCAGACATTTTGTATGAAGTTCCTTTGCCGATTTACACGTAAATATAGCCTAGATACCCCAAAGCTGCGTTTATGTATGATTTTATTTTCTTTACAGATGACAATTTGATTTTCAGAGCTTTTTAATAAACAGATTTGAACTATATCGTCACTTGAACTTTCCCATCTTTCCTCGTTTTAGCTTCTTAATGACAATACTCCTTTCAATCAGGGAAGACTACATACCCCGAGCACTTTAACTTACAGTTGGAGTCAGCGATATGATGTAGATGCACAAAGTAAACCACTTAGCAGGTCCACTTCTGTAATGACTGACAGCGTTGGTGCGTGTGGCTAATATTCCGCCCTTTTGGCGTACCACTTAAGCGTGAAGTAAATTTGCAGATATTATTCGTGAGGAAGTCTTGGTAATCGCTCTATCTGCTGCGCTCTTGCAATGTCATTTCGCTGACTCTACATTTAATTTATAGCATTTCGGTCCTTTCTGAAAATACGCTTTTTAATGATAAGATACTCAACGTAGTGGTGAAATTGCACTCCATTTTCAACTTTGCGGAGGCCAATGTCATCTGCCGATCTCTGAAAGCGCTCAGGCCTAATTGCATAATGACACAAATCCCATCTCTCAACCACCACATGCTATACCTTGACTGTCATGTCCTCTATCGTTCTTGTAAATAATACAAAGTTGTTTTGGCTTATTTTACCATGTCCTCCTAAAGTACACGAGTGAGCCCTGCTGTTCTTAGCCCCTCTGCTTTTTGTAGGTCGTTAGACCCATGATCTGCTGATAGGTGTTGTGGGGACAGTGTAGGAGACTGCCGTGCCTAGGTAAGTAAGCCTGGGTGTCATGTCCTACAACGAAGATGTAGGAGGTAATGTTCATCTTTACAGATTCATGCTATATAGACTGAGGTAATGTTCATCTTTACAGATTCATGCTATATAGACTGAGGTCAGGGATTGTGTGTACTTCAAGTCCTGTTTGAGGGCACGTCCAACGTTTAGTGTCTTTAGGTTCTTATTTTATTCAGCTCGTCCCCATCTTATTTCTTATCTTCCTCTTTTAGGCCAATTTGAGCTGGAGGGTTGTACGGAAGTGGAGTTCTGCTTAAGGTATTGGCATATAGATTTTGCAGAATGGGTAAACTGATGTTGATGTAAAAACAAACATGGAACTATTGGAATGTTACATCACTGCCCCTAATTTTAGTACTGCGGCAATGGAATAGTTAATGTGAGGTGATTTGACTTATTTAAATATAGTGCAGTAAATAGTTAATAGTTGTGCAATTCCTTAGATATCTGGGTAATCAATGTTGTTGAAATCCTGCAGGGACTAGTTGCTAGTAAGTGTTCAGATTCGATTGGATCGACCGACTTTCCCCATGCTTAGTTTTCCCTTCTCTTCCCCCTCTAAGCCACTGTTTTCCTTCCAGGTGTTGGCAGCTGGTCCTAAGCTCTTGGCGGTCCTGAAGCCCTGACCCGGCTTGTCAGGATTGCGTGCTGTGAATGGCTTCCACGGCCACCCCATCAGATGGATCTATATACGAGTTGCAGTAGCCCGCCGTCAGTGTAAAGAATTATTTATATTCTACTACCTGTCGAGCATACTGTCACTTTCCTGCTCTTATGTTATTGCTGCTGTAGTTTTTTGTGTTGTGGAGCAGAGACATACAAGTGCAGTTTGCCTCTACACCATGCATGTTAATATTAGGACTAAACTTGGTTACATGCCTCTGGATGCCATTTTGTGTGTTAATAAAATGTTAAATTATCTTGTCTATCTTCAGGAAGGTTTTGAGCAAGCCCAGCTCGAAGAAAGAATACTGACTACCACATGCCGGTAGTTATCTCCTGACCGAATAGGTTTTCTCAAGTTCATTTGGTTACATTGACCTTTGACATGTGACTCACTTTTAATGTACTATCATACAAAAACATATATATTTTTAATTGTTTATTGTGCTATCATGCTGCAATGCAAAGACATTACAACTCAAAAGCACTGTATTAAAATATATTGCGTTTGCCTAACTAATAAAGTATTTTTATTTATGTCCTAAGTGATTTATTTTTTAACTTCTCAGTGACTGGAGAAAAATCATAGGTCCCTTGGAAAAATATCCTGACCATATAAGATTCTTAGAACTATAACAGGCTTTCAGATAAAACAGGCCAGCAACAGAAGCATTGAAATGGAACCATGGACAAAATATTTGTGAGGGAATTTCCAAACAAACAAGGTTCCAGGGGGATTTTCATTTATGCTACAGTGAGATTTGTCATGCTTCTGTCTAGGGTTGGTGGCCCTGCGTCTCCTTGCTGAAGTTTTATTGGTGCAGTATGGTGCTGGGAGGAGCACAGGTCCCGGTCTACATTATTGGTGCAGTATGGTGCTGTGAGGAGCACAGGTCCCGGTCTACATTATTGGTGCAGTATGGTGCTGGGAGGAGCACAGGTCCCGGTCTACATTATTGGTGCAGTATGGTGCTGGGAGGAGCACAGGTCCCGGTCTACTGGTCGCTTACCTACAACCCATGTCCGTATGGACATCTCAGATTCAAATACAGGCAAATGCTGATATCAGTTAAGATTTACCAACTCTGCATTTCAGACGGTGTGTTATTAGATAGGATTTACCATAGTCTGCATTTCAGACTATGCGTTATTAGATACAGATAGGGTGCCTATTTGCATAAATCGGCATGGATCGTTTTCTTGTTTTCAAACATAGTTCGGATAGGTGAAATAAGATGAGTGCACATCCAGGTGCCACTCTCTCGTGTTTTGTGTAACAGGCATTTCAATAACACCTCGTCAGTCTGTCATCTCACCCGGAAGTAGCCATCCGATAAATACCTGCAAAACAGCTTATTTACCAGTGTTAAAAACACTTAACATTTTACGGTTTACAGGTCAAGCAAGTTTTTTTAATGGTTGTCTTGTGCGTGTGATTCTTAGGCCAGACTGAAAATTACCTCAAGTTGCCGTCCAGTGGAGGAGAGCCACATCTTGGCTGAGACCTGGGTACATGACTCTGGTCTCTGTCCTGTCGGGTGGAGTTGGAGGTGTTGAATATTGGAGGATTATAGATAACACCTGTCTCCCACCATGGGCTCTTTCGTAGGAAAAACCCTAGTAAGGCTTAAGATGGAGTTAATGGAGGTGTTTGCATTCACGTGGTGCCATAAGAGTCGAAAACAAAGGGGGACATTTGGAGTAACACTATTGAGGGAGTTACATTAGGGCAGAAACTAAATCATTATAACCATTGCAAGATTAAATACAAGTATTCTACTCTTCTGGCTGTTAGGATTCACCTCAAAGTATAGATTGAATAAGAAAATAATTCAACCGGTTGCTTCATAATTTACTGTATTGTCTCTCTTGATGGCTCAGAAACCATTGGAGAAACAGTTAGGCCTCTACTGCAGATGCTCCATTTGTCACTTCTAAAGCCTTTTGAACACAGCCTCCTTGGATACTATGCAGCTCTCCCTCTGTGCACAGGAGAGCTATTGCCTCTTCACTTTTGTCAACGCAACAATCAATCAATACTCATTATAAACACTTATGAATGTTTATGAATGTTACCCTAAAGTATAACCAGTGTTTCAGAGTACTGGTTATATTTGACTTACTGTACACCTGCCAGTAGTCTTGTACAGGCCAGCTGACAGTCTTGCCTGGGCCCGGGACGAGATAATCTTAGATGGGCCCTTTAATGTCAACCCAATGTCAGTTCTGCCCCCCCTCCCACCCTGGGCCCGGGACAACATACCCGTTTATCCCCCCCTATCGGCGGGCCTGGTCTTGTATACTGTGAGTTTGATGTGATTCTTGCAGTATGTTAACTGTCCAGAAGGTGGAGCCACAGGGCTCTGTTCTTAGACCACTTGTTATACACCGATCAGCCATAACATTATAACCACTGACAGGTGAAGTGAATAACACTGATAATCTCGTTATCATGGCACCTGTCAGTTGGTGGGATATATTAGGCAGCAAGTGAACATTCTGTCCTCAAAGTTGATGTGTTAGAAGCAGGAAAAATGGGCAAGCGTAAGGATCTGAGCGACTTTGACAAGGGCCAAATTGTGATGGGTAGACGACTGGGTCAGAGCATCTCCAAAACTGCAGCCCTTGTGGGGTGTTTCCAGTCTTCAGTGGTCAGTACCTATCAAAAGTGGTCCAAGGAAGGAAAAACTGTGAACTGGCGACAGGGTCATGGGCGGCCAAGGCTCATTGATGCATGTGGGGAGCGAAGACTGGCCTGTGTGGTCCGATCCAACAGACAAGCTACTGTAGCTCAAATTGCTGAAAAAGTTCATGCTGGTGCTGATATAAAGGTGTCAAAACACACAGTGCATGGCAGTTTGTTGCGTATGGGGTGCCGTAGCCGCAGACCAGTCAGGGTGCCCATGCTGACCCGTCCACTGCCGAAAGCACCTACAATGGGCATGTGTGCATCAGAACTGGACCACAGAGCAGTAGAAGAAGGTGGCCTGGTCTGATGAATCATGTTTTTTTTACATCACGTGGATGGCTGGGTGCGTGTGTGTCACTTACCTGGAGAACACATGGCACCAGGATGCACTACAGGATGCACTACTGCCATTCATGTGGATGTTACTTTGACATGTACCACCTACCTAAGCATTGTTGCAGACCATGTGCACCCTTTCATGGTAATGGTATTCCCTGATGGCATTGGCCTCTTTCAGCAGGATAATGTGCTCTGCCACAAAGCAAAAATTGTACAGGAATGGTTTGAGGAACACAACAACGAGTTCAAGGTGTTGACTTGGCCTCCAAATTCCCCAGATCTCAATCCAATCGAGCATCTGTGGGATGTGCTGGACAAACAGGTCTGATCCATGGAGGCCCTACCTCACAACTTACAGGACTTAAAGGATCTGCTGCTAACGTCTTGGTGCCAGATCTCACAGCACACCTTCAGAGGTCTAGTGGAGTCCATGCTTCAATGGGTCAGGGCTGTTTGGCGGCAAAAGGGGGACCTACACAATTTTAGGCAGGTGGTCACAATGTTATGGCTTATCGATGTAAGTCATAGTTATTGTTTGATGCAAGAGTCTGGTTTCTGCTACTTTCATGCCTTTAATTGTTAATGGTGATGCTACCCCATGGTGTGCTGAAGGTTCTTACAGACTCTGAATACCTCACTCATCGCCACACCCTATATGAGATTAGGGTTAGCGTAACAAATATTAACAAATAAGATATTAATGACTCCATTTTACACATTTTGAGATTAAAAAGGCTGAGGCGACCATCCAAAAGCAAAACGATGTCACCTTAGAAAAGAATGCACTACAGTCCTTGTATTCATCAAGCTTTTAACTCTACATACTAGTTTGACTAGCTCACTTTATAATTTGAGTTGAAACATAAGGAAAATATGGGTCATAACTCATCTCAGGTCATTTGCGGTGGAGCCGGTTTTTCATATTGTGCCTGGGTTCCATGCAACTAAAAGTTACTGTAACACCATGATGAATGAGAACAGTTTTATTATCAACATTTACAATACAGACAAAACAGTTTAAACCCTTCTCACCTACCCCCATTCTTTATTGAACTCTAGTTTGAATTTCACTGGGTATCATGACAAAGGGTGTTATTCACAAGCTTTCATTTCACAGTTAGTATAAGGTAACAGTTCGAATAACACTTATGGAGTAACAAGATATATACAATATATATGTGAGGTACCAATATCTTGGCACCACATCCAGTCAATCATCAGATTAAGCTTAAAGTATGAAATAATGAAATTAAACTGATACTAGCTAAACAAAAAATAATACACCAAAACAATGCATTAGGCTACATTTAATAATGCTAATAAATAATTTGGTGGTTGTTTATCAAAGCAACGGTCAGTTGATATCAAAAGCAACTCTAGAGCAAGTGCCTTGCTCAAAAGGTACAAAAACAGATTTTTACTTCCAACATCTTGTTGGCTAGGCCATTTGAACTAGTGACCTTTAGTTTACTGGCCTAACCCTTGAACTGCTATACTATCTTCCCCCTACGGCTTTCACAATAGGAAATCTATGAGAGAAACACACTACATGATTGGTACATAACTGTCTCATCCATCTCCATTGGCCCTGGGCTCCTGAGTTGTGGGATGCCATTATTTAAATGGTCTGAGCCTGTGTCCATGACAGGCACCGTGTTTGGCGTACCCACTCCCATCTCTCTAGACGGGGGCACTGCCAGCACTCCAAACTCCACCTCAAAGCTGCCCTTCGCGTCTCCGTTCTCATGACGTATCAGCACTTCATACTCCCCGAACCGGATTAGGGCCTTATCCGGCAGCTCTGCCCTCTCCAGATACCCCAGCGCCAACCCGTTGACCGTGACACGCCCCTTCTGGCTCAGGTTCTGCACAGAGAACAGCATGTTGGGGCTGCTGGCTGTGCGGTAGGCCTGCAGGGCCAACTGCTTACGGGAGACCCGGAGGTCAGCCAGGGCGAAGGTGCAGGCCTGGGCGTCACGCCCCAGCCTCACGGGATCCTCGGCCGGGTGCTTGTGCCTGGTGTCTAGTGGCAGTAGGCGGTACAGAGCCTTGGAGGCCTGTTGGGGGTGGTAGAGCTGAATCTGAAGGCAGGTCATCAGCTCCTCTGTTTCCACATTCTGAGTCACTTCCATCATGGGTCTTGTAATGGCTGATGCAACTGAAATGGATGTCGTCTTTCACTTTTAGTTGTACTCAGTCTAAGAGCAAAAACAGGGATTACTAAATTTCTGGGGCTTGTTTTAACTGAAATTATTTTAGTTTTAGTGAAAGGAATGTTCTGACTATGGTAGTGTTCCAAATCAGACAAATGCGGTTGTGTATAAATATATGCAAGACAAATAACAGGAGACATGCACTGGAAGCCATAGGAATTACTTTTTGATATTTTGGCACTAAAGAAGTCTATAATTCAAGAATAATAGCTCACATAAAGGTTGTGGCAATTACAAACATTTAAATGTATTGCTTAATTACATAAGTTGCTTATTTCAATAATGGTGATTTTAATATTTGTTTTGTAAACATTTCAGTTATCATATTACGGAAGCCAGAGTTGCATCATTATTTCACATATCCAGGCTCAGTAAACATTCCCCCTCTAAAACTTTCACTGGCTGAAAATTGCACCATTCTATGCATTTCGCGTATTTCATAGTATATCGAACTATTGTAGAGATATAGCTTTTTAAACTCGACTTGATTATCAGTGAAACACCGAATAGTAAAGATATTAGTTAGACTATATCTGCAGACTTTTATTGCTTTCCAAGACAAGCTGATTATTAAACCACATACTTTCTAACAACAAAACCACTTTAAACTACACTAAACCTACCTGTAGAATTGTATAGACTTCAGGAATTTGACCCACTATGTCTCCAAATATCAGGATATAGTGTACAGCTGTCTTCGACTGCTGACTTGTTTAGTAGTGTCCTTGAAGGGGTACTATTTTCCAGCTCACCAAGTTTTTTGTCTCAGAATACAAACCAGAGTGAAACAACAACAGTGAAATAAACTACGTCCACAATGACCGCTGTACCACCGAAAAAAACGACGCGGCTTGCTTGAGAAGTTTCTCATACATCTCTTCTCTCGTCCGGTCTCCTCGTCTTTTTCTCAAAACCTATTGGATGAGAAAGCCTTATGACTCGACCCTATGATCTGCAATGAGGCTTTCGAATGAGACGAGGGCGGAGGACCACGGAACGAGTAAAATTGAAATGATCCCTCACGTGACGGTAAATTCCGGAATTTCCCAACATGCTTTGGGAAGGTCCCGGTTTTGGTGGTCTACAGAGGGCGAACGAGGCTCACTATTTGCTTGTATAGCCCCAAATTATATTTTATGGCGTAATTTATATTCCACAGCAGCGAAAATGAATCGCAAATCAACATCTTAGCTGTGGTCTTAGTTTTGGGGTAGGCATAAGGTTAACAGTTATGTTAACGTTCGTTTTAAAATAAAATGTAGGACTGCACGTTTACACGTAGGCTACGGGAAATAGACGGGTTTATCACTAGTGAGCTATTAATGACTCATGTTTTCACTCCATGTTCACTCAACTTCCTTACGATCTGAAGTAACAACTAGGCTGTTTTACGACTTGAGTGTAGTCCATAAATGCAGAGTTTCAATGACCCCTGTATCTGTAATCAATCCGCAAGCCATGTCTAGTAGTTGGGAATGCAGGGTTTGTATCGATCATCGATGACCATCACAACAAAAAACAGTTAAAGGGAGTAATGAAAAATGTTTTTCTCCAGGTAGTGCAACTAAGAAAACGAAACCCAACTAAACGTTAGATAATATATCTAACTATACTTTTAATTGCGGACAAAGCTAGTTTGCATGCAACACAGTAATTCTATAAAGAACATGTGTTCAAATAAAGAAATACATTTTAAAAATCAGACAGGCTGTTATAATATTTTATAGCATTTTTCAGGGTTCCCATGTCCTCTGCTATGGCAAACTCAGATATCTCTGATAATACTAGCTTTGAATTGAATAAAGTGTGTTAAAACTCTAACAGTAGTAACATTCTCTCTTAGGGACTGACTCTGTTTCAACAATGCATGTATAAATAAAAAACATATATAGAAAGTAGTAAAACAGGGAATACACAGAAATATGTATAACAAGGAGAAATAAATACAAAGTGGTATGTATAGGCTAGTCTCGAGTTGCCAGACCTTGGGCAACAGCAATATGTTTGTTCCTTTTAAGCCTACCAATTGATTTAATTGTCTCAGATGTGAAATGTCGAGATAGGACTGACAAGAAAAACGCAGCCTGTAGGTAAGGATTTATTGGCTTAAAAAGAACAACGAAAGCAAGCAGTTTCTAGTTGAAATTATGGGGTTTTATATTTACATGTTTTATTACTGTTTTTTTAGTAAACCAAGTTATCTTCAGCTACTTCTGTGTTTATATAGAACTTTAGAACCAGTCTAACGTTGTTGTGATAAGCTAATCAACCACGTGACGCAGCATAACAACCTGAACGCAATTGGTCGTTAGTCTGCTGGGTGGAGCGGTGTATATTTTCTAATTCATTGCCGATTGACATTTTTTTCTTCTAATTCTCAAGATGTACCCCATTGGTCTATTTATAAGCAATCAAAGAAAAATGCTGTTTAAGCCAATCCGGTTTGACCAAACGTATCTGTAGGCGGGGTTTATCCTGATCTAGAGCTCCCATGAGTGGTGTAGCTGCTAATATACTTTCTTGTACAGTCGTGAGCTGTGTGTGTGCTGGTTGGTTGACGTAAGTGTTTCTGTATTGTTCTATAATAAAAAAAATAAGTACTGAACTAAAACCATTAAAAAGCCGAGAAATGGAATATAATGCATACCATAACTGAACTGTTTTTTTTGTTTGTTTCGGTAACGAATGCAGCCTTTTGTGTTTTTAGCTACATCTACCTAATTACAGTACGATTACTGTAACAGCAGCTTTTGACCTAGTACTGTACATAGTATTTTTTTCGGCTGCTAGACAGTAGGTTTTTCTGATTTATCTGTTTTTGTACAACGGAAGCGGATCGACTTGTACTCTATTACTGCAGTAGGTAGCTACGTTAACTAGGGGCCTAGTAACGTTACCCCCATCCCCCAATAACGACGACGCCCGAAACCAGCAACACGGCACCGTCTTTGTCACAAAATGCTAGCTAGAATAGGTAGCAAACTGTATATTTAAAGGTTGCGTCGTGGTTATGCGTATATTTTATTTGACCTGTCTTGTCTTTAGTGGCCCGTGCATGTTCTCATTTTCCATCTTAGTAATGTCCCGTACGTGTTCCTATTTTCCATTTTTTGGTACCATAGTGAGGACCGCAGATCACATTCTCCACTGTACAGGACCCATGTTTGAGAAACCCCGATATACTGATTTGCTTTCCTGAAGTAGTCGATTTTATAATGTACTTTTACCCAAAGGTGTACCTAACACACTACTATGTGGGGTGGTGGTGAGGAAATGTGCCTAGGTTGTCTTTGGATAAGTTGTAATTTTTCCCCCTTTATCTTATAATTTTCCTTCTCTCAGGCCTTTCATAACTACCAAAAGGATGGTCAAGATTTTCATCGGGAACCTTCCTCGTGAGGCAGACAAGGATGAAATCCAGGCATTATTCGCAAAGTACGGTGAGGTTACAGAATGTGCCATCATCAAGAACTTTGCTTTCGTCCACATGGATGATCGTAAGTCTGCCACCAAAGCCATCCGCAGCCTGCACCTCCACAAACTGCATGGTACAGCGATAAATGTTGAGGCTAGTCGCGGAAAAAACCAGGGAGCTGTCAAGCTCCACGTAGCCAATGTGGAGAAAGGCAGCGCTGATGAGCTTCGCACTCTGTTTGAGGAGTATGGCACAGTATCTGAATGTGCCATTGTCAAAAACTTTGCATTTGTACACATGGACAACTCTGATGAGGCTATGGATGCCATTAAGGGATTAGACAATTTTGAATTCCAAGGTAAGATTGTGCTTCATCAAGGATGTTAAATCATTTTCTTCAATGTGTGCACTTGCATCTGCTAATTATTTTTTACAATTCTTTAACAGGGAAACGTATCCATGTCCAGATATCAAAGAGCCGTCCCAGGAACGAAGATGAAGAAGACTACCCCCCACCCCCACATGAGAGGGGGGGGTATTGGCCCTCCAGGGGTTACCCTGGCGAGCGGCTTGAGCCCCCACCCCCTAGCTATTTAAGAGGTCGCCACCCACACCCTCATCACGGGTACCCAGCCCCTCCTCCACCACCCCCTCCCCCTAGGCGAGCCCCTTACCCCGATCGTGCTTATGAGCGCGAGAGGGAAAGCTATGCCGTGGTGGATTACTATGAGAAATACAGGGCTCGTCCTGCACCTTACAGCATAACGTCTTATGACGAGAGGCGTGTAGGCTCCTTACCCCCTCCTCCCCCACCCCCCCCTTCAATGGTCCGGGAGCGTCTTCTCCCCCCTGGCCTCGACCCATACGAGCGTCGCCCCCTTCCCCCTCACCCGTCTGCGTACTATGCTAGGGACCGCAGTCCCATTCGGAGAGCACCGCCTCCCCCTATGCCACCCGCCGGTAACGGCTACTCCTACGAGCGCTCTCGTCTTTCTCCTGTCTCTCGCCCCGCGATGTACAGCCTACCTCGTACCAGGGATCCCTATGCTGACAGGTTACCACCACCGCCACCGGCCCGCTATTACTAAACGACGCACTGCACCGTTTGACTAAAGGTGAGAATAGGCCTGCGCTACAAACAGCCTAATGGGAGGCGGAGTAGTCTATATCCTATATGGAGGCTAAGGCCCAATCTCGACAGGCTTCATGCCTCAATTCTCTGACAACTGGTCTTACAAGTCGTCCTTCGATAAATCTCCTGATTAAATGTGAAGTGCTTGAACTATGAGAACACTTGCAAAAAGAGAGCTCTGCGACAAACCGTAATTCGTAATTCTCTCGTCGGCACTGCTGTTGTGCACCAGCACGGACTGAGCTAAGCAAAAGTCATTTATTGGTAGAAGTGAGGAAATAATCGACAGTATTTATTTCAACCATTAATCCAACTACTTGACGAAGCTGCTCCTGTCAAGTCAGGGTGGAGAGTGAATGTAGATCGTTTGATAAATGAAAGCACGTGTTTGGTGGGGCTGTAACAGGCACTTGACTTGTGTGGTTTGCTTTCTTTCCAGGTTTAAATATTTCATCAAGATCTGTGTCCTCGTCAGCGCCGTCGTCTCCTGATGTTCGTGGCGCTATACCTCCCTCGTCTGGCTGAGCGCGTTTCGTTTTCCTGCAACACTCAGGAGGAATTGTAATGCACGACGTCTCGGCATCTAAAACCCTTATTAGTCGTACTGTTTTGCATTGTTTTCGTATTGTACTTTAGCTACTTTTTAATCTCTTCTAGAAGCCTTTTAGTTAGGCGTTATTTTACGTCCCAATATTTAGTCCTCTTGATACTGTGACATGTGCCCATAATACAGATTTTTGCTGTTAAATCCTATTTCTTAAATTGTGACGGAATGATGCTGCAAGACGTTATTTCGGAAAAAACATGTTAATAATATCAAATAATCCTGACTGTTTTTCGACCTGAATACGAACCCACATGTTTCCTTTGAAATTAAACCAACACTTTGGTTCACCCATCGTCGATTATGAAAACGTTGCGCTCTGCGACAATGTACAACAGCGTAATAAAATCACTACAACGGACTATAACAATGGACTAGTTGGTTAATTTATTTGGACAAATGTGTGGATGGAAGCTAGTTACCCCAAGGTGGATAACGTTCTTATTTGTCGTCACACTTAATTGCAAAAAATTGTTAACAAATTATTGTATTTTTATATAGCTGTATTAATGATTCGATACTGAAAGATCAATCGCTTTCTGACTGCATTAACTACTGAATTGCGATTTTGTGCAGTGGATATGCCTGATAATAAATTCAGAAATATCCTCTGCCAATGTGAAATCACAATTCTCTCTTGTATCTTCTTTAAGCGCTCAATCGAAATTCATCTATAGTTCATCTGCCCCATCAAAATCCCCTTCACTGCTGATCCATTTATTGTTGTGTCATAAGTTGAAGTGATAGGGCGTTTTCATGTCCCCAGTTCACGTCATAGTTCACCTGGAATGAGGTTCTTCGAAGAATCTGGATTTGCTTTGGCACAACCTGCAGGAACCTAACAGGTAAGTTGGGAGTCATGATCTGTTATGGATTGTATAAAACTTACGAATTTGAATTTAGGTACACTGGAGTATTCACCATTTTAGCATAGGACAATTGCACAAGGCATGGTCAGGCGTGAACAGGTAACTCTATTTTTCTAAATGTATCATTTGTCAGAAAGGGTCAGTCAGGGATTTTTATATTTGTTAAATAGAATAGCCATTTAATAAAATGTGGGGAGGCAGAGTGACTGCCAAGTAACCGGAAGGTTGTTAGATAAATTCCCCTAACTGAAGTGTCATTCTGTCTTAGAGCAGGATTGTTGACACTTGTCTAGATAAATAATTTGAAATGTGGTTAAGTGCTTCATGGCTTTAGTTAACTGTCCTACCCCAAATATATTTCAGTCATGGCCCTACATTTGTGCTTGTTATATTCTGTTATTAAATCAATGTAGTTGTGAAAAGGTATAACTTAAAATTCATAGATTGCCAGTCCCTTTATCAATAAAGCTCTGAATTTGAGTAGTGTCTGTGCCTTAAGAAATTCTACATCCTCCTGAAGTATTTCTTGTAGTTTTTGCACGTTGTAGTGCTAGTGTCTCAGATTTTTTTTATTTTGCAAAATTAAGTGCGATACAATCTTAGTTAATAGTGTAATCACCACAGGCAGTAAAAACAGGTGTAATGCTAATAGCGTCTTTGCACACTGAGATTTGGCAATATTTTACTGTTCTTAATAAAACTGTTCAAGCTCTTTCAAGTCCCTCGAGGAATGAAAATAGACAGCCATCTTCAAGTTGTGCCTCCAGGATTGAGTTTGGATTTGTCTGGGCCACTCAGCGACATTTACAAGTTTATTCCACAGCAATTTCACTGTAGCAGTGGCTTTGTTTTTCATTGCTCACATACTGAAAGTTAAACTTGTCTCAGTTTCAGCATGCTTGAAGGAGTTCAGCAGGTTTCCATTCGGGACCTATGTATATTGCTCCATTCATTTTGCCTTACCCTCACTAGTGGCAATGACCGAACAATGATTAACATCCCCATAACATGAAGCTGCCTCCGTCATGCTTCGCACTAGGCATAGTGCCCTTTAGGTGATGTGCTGTGTTGGGTTTGCCGAAAAGTACATTTTACCCTAAAAAAACCTTTTGCCACATTCAAAACGGATTCAAGGTGGGCTTTCTTGATTTTTAGCTTCTTTCTTGCTACCTTAACATCGATATGGCCACATGCACACTGACAAGTCTTGTAAAATTTCCTGTAGTCTGTTAGCCTCATTTTGAGGAATGGTCTGATCTAGGCAGGGTCTTCATCTTCAAATATATAGGCTTTTCTAAATATTTTCAAACCCACCCTCTGATCTGTTTTTCCACAACTTTGTCCCTTAGTTTTTTTTATGGTTCTTGTTGAGCGTTTGCTTTGAAATTCAATACCCAATAGATTGAACCTACAGAGACACAAATTGCTAAATTTATTGTGTAAATGTCAACGTTCTTACACATGGAGATACAAAGGTGTTTAGAAAAATCCCTAACAAATTAAAAAATGAGAACACTGTTTAATCACAGTAGTTTTATTGACCAAAGAATTACATATACTATGTAATTTTTAACGGGAACAGATTAAATGCCTTAAATGGTTAAATGTTATGGACAGTTGTCTGTCACATCCCTAGTGGAGGCTAATTAACTTTGTGTAATTTTGAAGTTGCAAATAAAGGATTGCTATTACACTGGGGTGGTGACTTGCAGTCATATTTCAGTTTTTTATTTGTAATTTAACAATAAAAATTCACCTGAAGTGTGGAGTATGGTGTATAAATAAGTAAAAGAAAAATCTAATGTGTGAAACTGTTAATAAAATAGGAAAACTTCAAGGGGTGTAGACTTTGTTAGAGCACAAAAAAAAATTGCTCCCGCCCTATACCTCAGTTTGAATCCCAGATTGTCCCTTGGAGGTTTGTGGAAATTGTCTCTGAGGGGTTTAGAGGTTTTTTATTTATTTTTATTCATGTACAGTGCCCATCAGAAATATTGAAACCCTATGTAATGAGGAAAAGGCTATGAAAAAGATGAATTGTTTTTTCAGCAGGATCTTACACTCAAGGAAAGAAATCTAACATTTTAATTGGGACATGTTTGTGGGAAAAATATTAAGAATTATTGTTTGAACAGTTTTATCATAGTTTGATTTCTGATTTTGAGTTCAAGATCAAGCTGCTACACAAGAGGAAAAATCCTTTAGCTTTTTTTGCACATCTTTAAGTGGCCCAATAATTCTAAAGTGCAGTGTATGTAGTTCCAAATTTTTCAGTAGGTTAATATTGATATTTAATGTGTGATTTCATGTTTTTAAAATGTTGATTGAGTTGTTCTGAAGCCCTTTACTGTAAATGTTGTGTACAGCTATTTTTCTAGAGTTGACATTATATGCCTCTAATTCTCTAATAAAATATTTTTAAACATAATCAGCTTTATTCACTGGATTTCTAGTGTTTTTTATCAAACAGTGGTATCAATAATGTAGTGTATTTGGGGCAAGACTGCAGATCTTTGTTTCCTTTGGGTTAACATTCAGAATTATTTCACTGATCTTTGATAATAAGAACAAATCTTGGCCTACAACGATCAAGAAGACATTGCGGTAGACTTGGATGGTCGGTGAAACTTGAAGGGGAACAACAGGCATATGATCACCCTATTCAAATGACCAAAAACATACTAATCATCCTCCAGGACCTTAAACCTTGTCTTTTCTCAATACAATGGCCTTGTCCATATTTTGTTTGCATACAATATCCTATAATGAAATTTCTTTTTTTTTTTTTTTTAAATAAGCCAATTCATTAAAAAATATACCAAATATGTCACTCTGACAAGTAGTCTGATGTCCTTTGCTCTAGATCAGGTTTCCTTGAGTGACGTTTTTATTGTCCTCTGTCCTTTTTTCAATCCTGACCAGTTTCCCAGGCCCAGTCCTGTTTTTGCCTGACATACTGCTTGGTATTCAGGCCTAATAGTTAGATTTTGGTCTTTTGGTGCTTTCAGAGTCCTTTGGGCGGCATGTAATGCCTTTTACTCTGGTATAGCTTCTGTTTAGCCGCTCTAAAATAAAAAGGCCTGATTGATTGTCCTTCTGCTTCAGAGTTTTAATGCAGAGAATCTCTGAAGCTCTGTTAGTGGCCATTGGCTTCCTGGACACCTTCCTGATCAAGGCCCTTCTTGCCTGGTTACTTTGGTCAGACAGTGAGCTCTAGGAACAGTCTTAGTGGTTCCAAATGTCTTCTGTTTCATAATGGTGGAAGCCCAGTCTGGGAACTTTCAATGCTTTAGCAATTTTTTTTTTTTTTAGAGTCTTCCTCAGCTTTATCCCTTGTCTCAAATCTAAGGAAAGTTCCTTGGACTTCATGGCTTGGTTTTTGCTTTGACATACACTCCAAAATGTGTGACCGCATGTAATCAGGTGTGTTGCTTTTTAAAAAAATCATTTGAATTTGCCAGAGATGGACTCTAATCAAGAGACATCTTAAGGATGATCAAAGGACAGGATGCATCTGAGCTAAATTTGGAGTGTCATGGTAAAGGGTCTGAATACTTTTGTGAGATACTACAATATGAAGGGACACATTTCTAAAAACTTGTTTTTGCTTTGTCATTATGAGGTATTTTTTGTAAATTGATTGCAAAAATGTATTTGATCACTTATAAATTAAGTCTACACAACAATATGTAGAGGAAGTTATAGGGGTCTGACTGTTTCCCAAAAGGCAATGTGTATGTATACATATGTACGTGTGTGCGCGCACTTGCCACTTTTAGGTATACCTATCTAGTATAGGGTGGGACCTTCATCTGCTTCAGTGTTTAGCGCGTTCCTTTCTGAGATGCCCTTTTCCACATCACTGTTGTCAAGAGTGGTTGTTTGTGCCCTTTTTTGTCAGTTTGAACAAGTGGCCATTCTGCCCTGAGCTGTATTTAAGGTGTTTTTACCCACAAAACTGACACTTAATGCACAGATTGTCTTCCGAAATCACGATGTCATACTACTAAAACTCGTGTCTACATGCTTTACAAATGTAGTTGCTGCCTCTTGATTTGCTGTTTGGCTATTTGCGTTAATGAGCAGGATTAACTCAGTGATCACTGAGTGAAGTTATCTACATTTAAAGATAATCAAAGAGAACGTTGTTTACTAAACAATAAGGCACAAGGGGGTGTTGTGTATGGTGGTAAGTGTTCAGCTATCTCCTCTTCTATTGTCTGAGGCCTGGGCCGCCCGGTTCTAACAGATTGGGTTCGTCCTTATCTTTGAATGGGCGGTCTTTCTGTAATGTCTCTGATGTTTTGACTACGACGACGGTACTAGCCATCTTTTCTTTAACGTTAGGTCGCGAGACATCTTTTATAGGTAAGTGTACCAGGCAACACATTGCTCGTACGTTAAACAATTAAAACAATTGTGTTAAACAATTTCAACAATTGTATTCAACATTTAAAGTTGACTCAAATGCTATACTATTATGTTGCATAACAGCTGACAAATGTGGTCGTGAGCGTATTCTGCGATAATTAAATGTTTTCCGAATCTCCGAACGTTGCGGTACGGTAATGTACAAGCAGAAGTGGCTAGGGTAGCTATCAATTTTAACCTGTTGCATTGGCGTGTTGGTGTAATAATATGTACGTCTGCGTTTTCAAAGTTGGAATATGACTAGTTTCTGGACGGAATGGTAGCTATGTTAGCTAGCTAAGTCAGGTTAGCCTGATGTCCGAAACCAGACTGGTTTTACAATGGCCGCCATGTTAGCTATATGTTGCCGGCAATTGAACAATACGAGCGTTCCTCGGTACAGTCCCATAATAAATTTAACAAGCAAATCAACAGCGACATTAACACTAAGGTCATTTGCGATTATTTGCAGGTTTACAGATATGTAGTTTGTGATGTTACCACATTTAATCTGTTTATGCCTTGTATTATATGCTGGATTTGAAAGCTATCAGAAATTAACAGCACTTCGTATTTGGCAGTGAAGTGTCGAATCAAGATATTCAATAGTTGTTCAATTAGTAATCTTTTCCACTAACAGGGATGTCAAGGTAGAGATAAGGTCCCTTACTTGGTACAATTACAGTGAATGTAGAAGTATGTGGTGAGCCTTAAAGGATACCCAAATCGTACTTTTTGATGTCAGATATTCGAGACACAGAAATGGGGTGTATCCCTGTAGCATGGAAAATGTTGTGCCCACCACACTAAGATGGTTTTGCCCACACAATGTTATTTTTTTCTTTGGGACAGTGAAGGCTGAGATTTGGTTAGAGTTACCTCTTAAAGGTCCTGAGGAAATTGGCTGATATTTTCTTTGGGATAAATTGTTGATAAATTGTTACCACCTTTTTGGTAATGTCCCTCTCTCACCTCTAGCTTTCGTATTACACTTGCAAGGATGGTCAAGATCTTCGTCGGGAACCTCCCTCGTGAGGCAGACAAGGATGAAATCCAGGCATTATTCGCAAAGTACGGTGAGGTCACAGAATGTGCCATCATCAAGAACTTTGCTTTCGTCCACATGGATGATCGTAAGTCTGCCACCAAAGCCATCCGCAGCCTGCACCTCCACAAACTGCATGGTACAGCGATAAATGTTGAGGCTAGTCGTGGAAAAAACCAAGGAGCTGTCAAGCTCCACGTAGCCAATGTGGAGAAAGGCTACGACAGTGCCCTTCGGGAACTGTTTGAGGAGTATGGCACAGTATCAGAATGCGCCATTGTCAAAAACTTCGCATTTGTACACATGGACAACTCTGATGAGGCTATGGATGCCATTAAGGAATTAGACAATAGTGAATTTTTGGGTAAGATTTTCAGAGAGAATGTTGAATTTAGGAAATGTACTCATTCTGAACTGTGCTTTTTGTCTATCGCTCTCCCTTAATCATCATCTTATGCATATTTTTCTCTAACAGGGAAACGTATCCATGTCCAGATATCAAAGAGCCGTCCCAGGAACGAAGAGGAAGATTATCCCCCACCCCCCCATGAGAGGGGAGGATACTGGCCCTCCAGGGGTTACCCTGGGGAGGGACTTGAGCCCCCTCCTCCTAGCTATCTGAGAGGTCGCCACCCACACCCTCATCTTGGCTACCCCGTCCCCCCTCCACCGCCCCCTCCCCCTAGGCGAGCCCCTTACCCCGATCGTGCTTATGAGCGCGAGAGGGAAAGCTATGCCGTGGTGGATTACTATGAGAAATACAGGGCTCGTCCTGCACCTTACAGCATAACGTCTTATGACGAGAGGCGTGTAGGCTCCTTACCCCCTCCTCCCCCACCCCCCCCTTCAATGGTCCGGGAGCGTCTTCTCCCCCCTGGCCTCGACCCATACGAGCGTCGCCCCCTTCCCCCTCACCCGTCTGCGTACTATGCTAGGGACCGCAGTCCCATTCGAGGGGCACCGCCTCCCCCTATGCCACCCGCCGGTAACGGCTACTCCTACGAGCGCTCTCGTCTTTCTCCTGTCTCTCGCCCCGCGATGTACAGCCTACCTCGTACCAGGGATCCCTATGCTGACAGCTTGCCACCGGCGCCGCCAACGGCCCGCTATTACTAAGCGACGCGCACTGCCATTTGCCTAAAGGTGAGAATAGGCCTGCGCTACCAACAGCCTAATGGGAGGCGGAGTAGTAAATGTCCTATATTGACGGTCAGAGGTTGCTCGAGGCACTATTTAAACAGGCTTCATGCCTCAATGCTCAGTGAGAACTGGTCTTAGTTGCCCTTCGCTAAACCTCCTGATTAAGTGTGAGATGTATGAATTGGTAGAAAAGACAGATCGTGATTTTACTCTCGTCGGCTCTACTGGTTTGCACATGCAGTTATTGAACTAAAAAGTAACCGTGTATTGGTAAAACTGAGATGTAGGATATTTTCACCATTACAATTTAAATAGTCTGCATGTCCAGCGCCGGCAAACTGACTGAGGTCGACAGTCCAACATCTGTTTCCTCCGACACACTGGTTTGGCTGACTTCCTGGTCACTTGGTGAACAGTGTGACAAGAACCAGCGCGGCTTGGCGGAGCATGTTTCGGAGGATGCATGTCCCGGTCTTCGCCACTCCTCAGCTTGTTAGGCGCCACTGCGGTGAGACAACCTAACAAATGTGGATGCCGTCAAAGTCTACAAAATAATGAACCATAGCTGTTGCTGCTGGTGATAATGATGATCATGGACAGTAGTTCGTTAATAAACACGTGTTCGCTGGGGGGAGTGATGAGCGCTTGACTTGTGTGTGGTTTGCTCTTTTTCCAGGTTTAAATAATTCATCAAGATCTGCGTGCTCGTCAGCGCCGTCGTCTCCTGATGTACGTGACGCAATACTTCCCTCGTCTGGCTGAGCGCGTTTTGATCTCCTCCATCACTCAGGAGGAATTGTAATGCACGACGTCTCGTCATTTAAAATACATTTGTTGCTCGTATTGTTTTGCCGTTTTTTGTTTTGCATTGTTTTATAGTATTGTGTTTGAACTACTTTTTAATCTTATACGTAGTCAAGCCTTTTTATTTCATTCCAATATTTAGTCCCCTTGGTATACTGTAACATGTGACATGATTCAAAATTTTGCTGTTAAATCAAATATTTGAAATTTGATAGAAGGAATCTGCAACACGTTATTACGAAGATGTCATTAATTAGATTATTCTCACTGTGTATCCACTTGAATACAAACCATGTGTACTTTAAACCACTCTGCGTCAGTGTATTACAGCGTAATAAAAACACTACGACGGACTTCAACAATGAGCTAGTTCGGCTAATTTGTTATGTGGATAATGTTAGTTGTGTTGATGGTAGCTAGTTACCCCAGTGTGGATAACATTCTCATTTGTCATCAGAAGACATGATTTTAACCAAATAAAATGGCATAGTAATTTTGAACGTTTTGATCTCATACATTTTTTATTTTATCGCATATTCGTTTCACTATTAGTAATTAAATGCCGCAGGACCAGTCGTTTCTAAGTACATTTTAACTACTGAATCGTGAAGGGAGATGGATACATGCGTGGTATTGATGTTTTTAGTATTGTCCGCCACTCAACAAATCTGAAAAAACGTGATCATCACTCCGGCCTTGAAGCGCTCAATTACAAATAAACAATACAAATCTGCCCTTTCATAGCCCCTTTCAATAGTCAATTTGTTTTTGGGTTGGATTAAAGGCTTTATTGTCATGTCCCATTTCACCATAGTACACTTGGCCTGGTGAGTGTATTCTGAGTGACCTCATTCTGGATGATTCTGGACACAGCCTGCAGGAACCTGCTCAGGTAAGCTGGGATCAGTTTTGGGTTTGTTAGCTTTCAGATGTTTTTGGGAAATTAGCTCCTGGTGAGTTATCATAGATATGTATGCAAGCATGTACTGTAAATCAGGGGTAGGCACCTGGCTTCTGACATGCAAAGAGGTGTGTGTATATAAATGTGTATGTATATACGTGTGTGTATATATACACATACATGTTTTTGTCTGAGTAGATGGTCAGGACGGCACAAAATATTTCTACACTGCAAGCTGACAACTTAGCTGAAAAATCAATTACATTTGCCAATTTGTTACTGTATTCCTGGTATAAAATCTTTCAATTCTTTTAAAATTTGTGGTAATACTTGGGAAACAATTTCTAAAGTTGAACACATTTGTAACTGAATTCCTGGTGGTTGTAATCTTTAAAATCAAAACTAATATCTGTAAATGTATAGATTTTGGTTAATGATTTTTTAAACCGTCCTGTGCCACCTTTTGCCCTACCTCTGGTTGTATTGGTTTGTACAGCTTTAATGTTGAAATACTGTGTTCCGTCCCCCACCCTGAGTGACGTGTCCTAATAAACATGTTTGCAACCATGTTGTTTGTTCCCTCTTGTTTATTGTGTCCTTTTCAAACATTGGTACAGATTAGGTTGAATTTATCTTGTGGTGATAACAAATCTATTATTTATATAGGACTGTTGATAATGTGTCATTTTCTTGGCAGTGTCATACAAATTAAATACCCACTTTTCAAATCAAGGGCTATATACAAATGTCCCAGTTTTTCAAAAGCTATATCCGGAATTTACATTAAATTGGATTATATGGCTAAATATAGAGTGAATATGCGATCCATTTCCATTGCTGAATCCAAGAGGGACCCGTTTGACTTCCCTACCAACCTTGGACGTTCACGTTCAGGTGTCCTGAACTGAGGTTGTGAAAATTATCCAGGTTGTAGGGGTGAATTAGACCCTCCAGTGGCCCTTTCCAGCTAGTGAGCAAGTGTAGCCTACTCAAGCAAAGTGGAATTCCTTAAGACATTCCTTAGCCACTCTGTCGAAATCACTTTAATGTTCAAGGCAACATGTGGCAACGGAGGGCGCACTGGGCAAGTGCCTGTGTGTATTGGGATTCACAACCTGTCTGCAATGAAGACTTGCGTGACTGTGGCATCTGTTTCCTATTTGTGGAAGTCGACTGCCCTCTGCTGGATAGTTTCTTGACTGGCACTAAGGCAGTGAGCCGCCTCCACAATCCGTTGAAAGAGATCAGATGGGGGACCTCTAGGTAGTCATTTAATGTTTTGAAAAGGAGGAGTATAAAATTTAAATTCTCACAAGAACAGTGATCGTTAGTTTGGGCCTCAGGACAGATTGTTTTTTTAATTCATTGGTGGGCCAACAGTAATCATATTTATAGGCACTGCTCTACAAATTAAACACACATTTTAAGAAATCTGGTTTGTCCAATTGGAGTCTAGGCTTTGCGTTTGCCTTTGGAGTCTGTTATTATTGTCAACTTATTCCTTATGTCCCTAAGCATTTGTTTTCATCAGAAGACTCCTTTTATTAGTATAGGTAGTGGTTTATAATAATCATTTTGGTATTTTCTCACACGGAAGTACATTTTCTTGCTAACCGCTTACATAGAATGCTATGTCGTTTCTTATCTCACCTGCTTACATTATAGTAGTATAAATATAAATGTCAGTCACAGAATTTTGGCCTGCATGAAGGAAGCTCAGCCGTATTAGATTTACTGTCAAATCTTTATTTCACCTTATAGACATTTAAATGTGTTAAAATAGGTCCCAACCTCTTCATTATATGTAAAGCAATATACAGCGCCGGAAAAAATGAAGAGACCTCGGCACCTTTTTCCTTCCTTTCCAAAAAAATCGAAAAGGAATGTTTTGAGTGAGGAACCTGTCAGTGGGTGGGATATATTAGGCAGCAAGTGAACATTATGATTACCAGTGTTATTCACTTCATCTGTCAGTGGTTATAATGTTATGGCTGATCGGTGTATATATATATATATTGTATACATTGTATATATAGCACATTCCTGTCATGCAATGCGATAGTACATTTTTAGGAACCAATATATGCATCATTACGCTGACTGCCTATTGTCACCATTATGGTTGCTCTAAAATGTGTCATTGCCGTATGTCTATGGGCAGGCTATGGTTTTTGACCTTTTCACCGTAATGATGGGAGTACACTGTCATTGTAATGATGCATCTATTAACATACCTAAACATTAGCTTTTGCGTAGCATGACACAAATGCGCTGTAGATACACTGTATGTCATGGATATATATCATTAACCTTCCACAATGCAGGAAGGACCTGTAAGAACATCTTCATGAAACACTGTGGATGTAGCCTTGTTGATATGTAATCCAATGATATTATAATGTAATGTATGTAATGTATTTACTAAAAGTGTTGGCATTAATGATTATTAAATGGTGTTCCTTTATTTCGTAGATATTGTTCTTACAGTTCTGGTTTCAACTGTGCTGTCATTAAATGTCCCTTCTACAGTGGCCTCTCACACCAGAATAAATCACAACATCTCCTGTCTGTCTGTCTGATTGTGCTCTTCTCTTGGTCTTCCTCATTGGAAAACTAATGGCAGCATAGTTCAGCTCCTCTCCATCCTCTCTCTGTAAAGGGGAATTAAAGTGCTTTATACAGTTGATCTGTAGAGATTTGGAAGTCCTTTGTCCTTCTCAAAATCTTTTGTGAAAATTATTTTCTGATGTTCTGTTCTTTTGAATGTTTTACATTTTTTATTTAGAGTGAACAGGTAATTGTCTACCTCATTTTCAGGACAGGAACGGTCTGTAACGCCACTTTGAAGCTGTTGAGGCGAACCTGCTTGACAAAGATATTATTATTGGGACATCTTCAATGTTTAGGGGCAGAGTATTCTGTAGCTGTACCTTTCACCTTTTTCTAGAAATGTCATTATAGAAAAGAAGCTGTAACGTGGACTTAGCCTATTCAAATCCCCTCTATTGCACTGGTGCCTTTTACATTTTTTTTAACTGTTTGTTATGACACCAAAATTTTTACTACAATGCCTATCACATCGCAAGTAATTCTATTGGAACGGCTGTCACATGAATGATCACAAAACATGTCCGATGCCATTTTAATAGAAACATGAATGAACAGTAAAACAGCGTACCCTGTAATGACACAGTATCATTCACCATGGCTTTTGCTCTGAGATGCAACTAAGAAAGTGTCAGGAAAATCCTACTAGAACAGCTGAACTTTATTTGTGATTAATCAGAGTCACTTTAAGTGATGGCAGGTGTGTAATGACTTCTATTTAACATGAGTTTGAATGTGATTGGTTAATTCTGAACACAGCCACATCCCCAGTTATAAGAGTTGCACACTTATGCAACCAGGTTATTGTAAGGTTTTTATTTTTCATTTTTCCCCCTCGAAGATTTCAGTTTGTTTTTCAATTGAATTGTTCACATTATAGGTCACATTAAAAGTGGAAAAAGTTCTCACATGATTTATCTTTCTCTCATTCTTTTACATCACAAAAACCTGGCATTTTAACAGGGGTGTGTAGACTTTTTATATCCACTGTATTATCACATAGTTGTTTGGATCCTTTTTAAATCATAATGATAACAGAAATCACTCAAATGGCCCTGATCAAAAGATTACATACCCTTGAATGTTTGGCCTTGTTACAGACACACAAGGTGACACACACACACAGGTTAAAATGGCAGTTAAAGGTGAATTTCCCACACATGTGGCTTTTTAAATTACAATTAGTGTCTGTGTATAAATAGTCAATGAGTTTGTTAGCTGTCACGTAGATTCACTGAGCAGGCTAGATACTGAGCCATGGGGAGCAGAAAAGAACTGTTAAAAGACCTGCGTAACAAGGTAATGGAACTTTATAAAGATGGAAAAGGATATAAAAAGATGTCCAAAGCCTTGAAAATGCCAGTCAGTACTGTTCAATCATTTATTAAGAAGTGGAAAATTCTGGGATCTCTTGATACCAAGTCAAGGTCAGGTAGACCAAGAAAGATTTCAGCCAAAACTGCCAGAAGAATTGTTCAGGATACAAAGAAAAACCCACAGGTAACCTAAGGAGAAATACAGGCTGCTCTGGAAAAAGACAGTGTGGTTGTTTCAAATAGCACAATACGACGATACTTGAAGAAAAATTAGCTGCATGGTTGAGTTGCCAGAAAGAAGCCTTTACTGCGCCAATGCCACCAAAAGCCCGGTTACAATATGCCCGACAACAGCTAGACATGCCTCACAGCTTCTGGCACACTGTAATTTGGAGTGACGAGACCAAAATAGAGCTTTATGGTCACAACCATAAGCGCTATGTTTGGAGAGGGGTCAACAAGGCTTATAGTGAACAGAATACCATCCCCACTGTGAAGCATGGTGGTGGCTCACTGATGTTTTGGGGGTGTGTGAGCTCTAAAGGCACGGGGAATCTTGTGAAAATTGATGGCAAGATGAATGCAGCATGTTATCAGAAAATACTGGCAGACAATTTGCGTTCTTCTGCACGAAAGCTGTGCATGGGATGCTCTTGGACTTTTCAGATTGAAGGGGTGGGGGGTTTAGCCTGTCAGTGCTCAGACCATATGCCGCATACTGCATCAAACTGGTCTGCATGGCTGTCGTCCCAGAAGGAAGCCTCCTCTAAAGATGATGCACAAGAAAGCCCACAAACAGTTCGCTGAAGACAAGCAGACTAAGGACATGGATTACTGGAAACATGTCCTGTGGTCTGATGAAACCAAGATAAACTTATTTGTTTCAGATGGTGTCAATCGTGTGTGGTGGCAACCAGGTGAGGAGTACAAAGACAAGTGTGTCTTGCCTACAGTCAAGCATAGTGGTGGGAATGTCATGGTCTTGGGCTGCATGAGTGCTGCCGGCACTGGGGAGCTACAGTTCATTGAGGGAACCATGAATGCCAACATGTACTGTGACATACTGAAGCAGAGCATGATCCCCTTCCTTCGGAGACTGGGCCGCAGGGCAATATTCCAACATGATGACGACCCCAAACACACCTCCAAGACGACCACTGCCTTGCTAAAGAAGCTTAGGGTAAAGGTGATGGACTGGCCAAGCATGTCTCTAGACCTAAACCCTATTGAGCATCTGTGGGGCATCCTCAAACGGAAGGTGGAGGAGCGCAAGGTCTCTAACATCCACCAGCTCCGTGATGTCGTCATGGAGGAGTGGAAGAAGACTCCAGTGGCAACCTCTGAAGCTCTTGTGAACTCCATGCCCAAGAGGGTTAAGGCAGTGCTGGAAAATAATGGTGGCCACACAAAATATTGACACTTTGGGCCGAATTTGGACATTTTCACTTAGGGGTGTACTCACTTTTGTTGCCAGCGGTTTAGACATTAATGGCTATGTGTTGTGTTACTTTAAGGGGACAGCAAATTTACACTGTTATACAAGCTGTACACTCACAACTTTACATTGTAGCAAAGTGTCATTTCTTCAGTGTTGTCACATGAAAAGTTATAATCAAATATTTACAAAAATGTGAGGGGTGTACTCACTTTTGTGAGATACTGTATATTATCAATTCTCCAAGGATATGCAAACTTTTGAGCACAACTGTACTCTGCTGTGACACTTACCCAAATGATAGACAAATTTGATAATACTGTAAAAAAATAGATTTACGAATGAATGTTAATATATTGACCTCTTTTATAGCTTACCCTGAACATCCAGCTTTGTCCCATTTCCAAACAGTATCTCTCCACATGAAGCCACAGCACAGTAGTAAGTCCCAGTATCAGAGAGGCTGAGGTTCCTCTTGAGGAGGTTGTAGACACAGCTCTGTGTAGGAGACCCAGACTCAGGGCTCTTCTTACACTGACCACTCCTGTCTCCATTGGTATAAATGATTCCTGGAGGAGATTCTCCTGAGTCATTTTTGAACCAATAGACTCTGTGTTTGTCTGCACAGGTCTCAGTGTTTATCGTACAGCTCAGATTCACAGAGTCTCCTGGATGGACTGAGTCAGACACTGGTTGCTGAATAAGATGCTTGGTCTTTGTATGTGGACCTTGCAATAAAACAAAGGAATGAAATGATTCCATATTAATGGCACAATTGTCACATACAGAAACCCAGTCTGAGTTACATTGTATGTTATTTCTCTTCTGTTCTACTTACCATCATACATTAAAAACACACCACTCCCGAAGGTCACTGTTTCATAAATCCGTGCAGCACAGTAATACATCCCAGTATCTGACTCCCTTGCATCTGCTATGGTCAGCACAAATGTGTCCCTACTGTTTCTTACAGCAAACCTAGGGTTGTTTTTACTCCCCGTAGAATTTTGGATGTTTAGTACGAGCATGAATAGATAAAATCAACACTGGAGCTTGTCCCGCTGTCATTTTGAACCATTTGTAGTAGTTTCTACTTTCCCCTAACACCAGGCATTGCAAATGTACTTTATCTCCTTGGTTGAATGTCTTCAGGACATCAGACTGAAGTGCCGTAGGCAAAGATTGCCCTTAAAAAATATTAGAAGAAAACAAAGACATTTCATAATTTCTATTACGCTACCTGGCATAGTTTCGTCACCAATGTTAATGTTTTCATACAAATTCCTGAAACATACCTGTGCTTACGGTCAGACAAAAATGGAATAATATCTTAATCCCTACTGATAATGGCATCTCCTCATGCATAGACAGGTGGTCCTGTGTCAGATGAGTGTGATAGTCAGGGGGTTATGGGTGACCTATATACACAACTAGAGTGGAGGTTCACAGGCTTGATTGGCTTTTTCAAAAACCAGAATGACACGGAACTGGACTGGCAAGCTCACATTGTAAGGTTTCAATATCTTTATGAATTTGTATTATTATTTGTATTTATATGTCTGTATTGTATTGTTGAGATAATCTCAGAATAATCTATTTGTCCGGAACCAACATGGGAGTGTGACGATCCCAGCCAAATGGGATTATTCCGGTTCATGTTTTCTGTGCCTCCTTGGGGTTGTCATGTCCCTGTTTGGTGTTTCCTGTTCCTGGTTGAGTTAATCAGTTCAGTCCGTTCACCTGTGTTTTGCCCTCACCTGTTTCTGTTCTCCTTGTTAGTCTGTGTATTTAGTTCAGCTCTTTTCTCCCAGTCTTTGTGGATCATTGTTATGTGTTACATTCCTGTCTGGGTGGTGGGGTTGGCATTTGTTATTTAACTTATCAGTTTTGTATTTTCCAGCGAACGGTGCTCGGTTTTGTTTTAAGTTGCATTAAACTCTCCTCCATTGCTCCTGCATTTCCTTTGCCTCCCATCCTTCAAATGTGACAGGGAGAGATTGCCCTGTATCAACTTTCAGTTCTTGTATGGTGTCAATATCAGTATTAATAAGTTTTGACATTTATGTATAATCTCAGAATTTACTAAAGAGGCCCTGACTTTGATGGGCACATCACCTACGATTGCCACTGGCACACCGAAGAAGTGTGCACTTTACAGATTAATTGGCAATGAAATCTTTGTATTTTTTTTCTCTTTGGTTTCCCTTGTCAGATGAATAATGCCGACAAGAGATTGTGGTATGAAAACCTTGAGTAGGGTGGGGTTCAGATGAAAATAGAGGTGGAGACATTGGTTGCATTCACTATTTCACCTTTTCCCCAAGTTGCACTAGCAATAAACATCTTTTGACCAAAGCCCATAGGGTCAGAAACACACTAGTCGTAATGTTGATTAATATAGGTAGATAGCAGTTTGTCTTGAGTGCAAAGGCCACACCATGGGAAATTTGCAACATAATTATCCATATTCAAATTACACACTCTTTGTACTGGCATCCAAATTTAGAACAAACAAGATGCTAACAATGCAGTGACAGGATGTCTGTTCATGTCTGTTTGTTGTTGGTTGGAAACATCTGACCACAAAGACCTTCATATGAGGGGTGTGCATGTTCTTTTTTCCATCTCTTTTCACACCATGAAGTTGAAACTGACCACAAGCCAAGAATGTTGTGCCTGCAGAGAATATTTAGATGAGTCTGCAGAGAGAACAGACAGTCTGCACACAACATTAGAGAAGTCCCAAACCACAGGCCTCCACCATAGTATTGTGCATCATGCATTCAAAGCTGAGAGCTCCAGGTCAGTCTTCCTGTGGTGATTGTTGCTCGTCTTCAGCAGAGAGAGAATAACATGAGTATAGTACAGTGGAAAATAACTAGGCTGTCAGTGTCAACATAAAATAAACACAAAATAAATATTTTACACATAATTACAAAGACCACAGTTTGTCACTTCTTGCAGTTTGCATTGCAATATATAAATCCAGCCCCTGTAGAGGGGTTTTGGTGACCCCCCCCCCCCCGATTACTGTTGCCAACTGAAACCAGTTACTCTTAAGCTGGTTGTGTTCTAGCAAAAGTTGGAAGTTGGCAGTAATGGCCATGCCTTCCCATTGACCTTTAAGGGCTGGAGTTTACTGTTGTAAGAGAGCCAGCAGGAAAATGTATTGCGCTGCTCTTTTGTTAGCTTGAATCTGACTAGTAATCTGACGTCTTTGCTAGTCGGTGCAGTTAAAACTAACAGTAAAAAACCAAGAAGTATGTGAACAAAATTAAAACACCAAAGAAACACTCACAGGAGATTTACGGTTTGAAATTATTCTGCGCAGGTAAAGAATATTTTAAATGCTTTACTCAGGTAGGCTAGTTGGCACACTGATGTTTTATAACATATTTCTGACGTTTAGTTTAATGGCTGGATTATGAATCCCTATGTCAAACACACTCTGCGTTATGTGTTTGTTGTGCTTGCAACAGTGACCTAAACACTTGGACTGTACAGAGCCTTGTGTGATTTTTCCTTACTTCATTTCATGCCCTGTGTATTGTTGCTAGCTTGGGATAAAGCGCTCTCTAAGCAGCAGGTCCCTCACTGAGAAATATGACAGAAAGGGGGAATGATTTCCTAACAGGGTGCGGACTTACTCCACTATGGGTGTGGCAAACTCCTTGGAGATGACGACTGTGAGGACTGTTCCCCGAAGGAGGAAATGAGGTGCGACTGTTGGCTTGCATCGTCTTTGCAATGACAATTGATCTGGAGTCAGAGAACGAGGAAAAGCTTCATTGTACATTTTTTTATTTGATCCGTCCGAGTGAAGCAGGTTTTACAATTTAAAATTGTTATCACATATAAATAGTATACCAACAAAAATGTATTAGGAAAATAGACATGGCTTCTGTGGTAGAAAGTTTATTTTGATTGCCGACGTTCGTCATTTATAGCAGTTCCATCAGGTAGCTTGTGTCAGATGTGTTACTACAAACAGGATTTTTAAGAAATAATCCCACTATAATCCTGGCCATTATCTTGTGGCAGCATAAACAACATTTGTCGTCGTATCCATCCTTTGACTTTGGGCTGACGTATTTGTTATTTGTCTCATCTGAAGAAAAGTCAGTGCTGCGTAATTCAAGTAGTCTGTGTCTTGATCTGTATTCTGTAGTGTAGAAATAATGATCACAAAAACACACTTATCAAGGCTGTCAAAACACTGTTAACTTAAAGATGTGTACACAAATCAGTTAAATATGACAATGTCTATTACCTGGAAATGTTGTGGCTGCAGTTGAGCCTCGATAACTGAATAAAAATGATATGCTTTAGCACACAATAAATTCAAACATGTTATTATTAATGTTAATGTGTGAAATAACCTAATTTTGGATTAAGCTAACGTCTTCTTAAAAGGGCCTTATATAAGAAGTTTACTATACTCCTAGCGTGAAAACAAGCATAAGTGACCAGAAGATATCTGCGGTAAATGTTTCAAGCTAATGGTTTAAATAATTTTTTCTACAACCACATTTCCAAAAAAGTTGGGACGCTGCGTAAAGTACAAATAAAAACAGAATGCAATGATGCGCAAATCATTTAAACCCTATATTCAATAGAAAATAGTACAAAGACAACATAACAAATGTTGAAACTGAGACATTTTATTGTTTCTTGAAAAATATATGCCCACTTTGAATTTGATGGACCATGAAGTTGAGAAATCTCTGCATGCAAGGGACAAGGCAGAAAACCAATGTTGGATGGCCATGATCTTCGGGCCCTCGGACGGCACTGCATTAAAAACAGACACGATCCTGTAGTGGAAATCACTGCATGGTTTCACGAACACTTCAGAAAACATTGTCTGTCTTCTCTGGGCCCGAGCTCGTTTAAGATGGACTGAGACGTGAGAAGTGGAAAACTGTCCTGTGGTCTGACAAATCAAAATTTCAAATTATTTTTGGGAATCACGGATGCAGCGGGCCCCGGACTAAAGAGGAGAGGGATCTAGCTTCTTATCAGTACACAATACAAAAGCCAGCATCCATAATGGGGGTGCATTAGTGCACATGGCATGGGTGACTTGCACATCTCACACCATTAATGCTGAACAATATATACAGATTTTGGAGCAACATATGCTACCATCCAGAGGACATCTTTTTCAGGGAAGGCCTTGCTTATTTCAGCAAGACAATGCCAAACTACATTCTGCACGTATTACAATAGCATAGCTCTGTAGTAAAAGTGTCCAGGTGCTAAACTGGCCTGCCTGCAGTCCAGACCTGTCACCCACTGAAAACATTTGGCGCATTATGAAATGAAAAAGTAAACCCCGAACTGTTGAGCAGCTGAAATTCTGTATCAAGCTAGAATGGGAATACATTTCACTTTCAAAACTACAGCAATTGGTCTCTGTGACAACTACGCCATCTGCTGCTCATCCCCCCCCTGCAGGAGGCGGGCCTCAGCGCTCGATGTCACCGGCCTTCTAACACCACCGCCCATCATCATCCATCACACCTGTTGTCTTGTTTAGCGCACCTGATCATCATCCAGTCATTTCCCCTCCAGTATATATGTTCCCTCTGCTCCCTCTGTCTTTGTGTGTTATTGTCTCGCTATTCATGAGCACAAGTCAGCC